>JASTWP010004357.1:0-308047 GCA_030770255.1 Temnothorax ravouxi
TGCGAGTGAGACAGGACTCAGATGGCGCGAGATAGATACGGCTTTTGAAAGTCGTATACTGACCGGTGTGGTGATAAATTCGAAACACATCGACCCACGTCAATTTCTCAAAGATGCGAGAGACATTGTACTCATTCATGTGCGGACCCCACACAGCACAAGACGTCCATCGGATATCCACATTATGTCCGTTTTATGTCGGGACGTCCGTGGATATGTTACGAACGTCCTGTCGACATCCGTTTATGGATATCCACTGGACGTTTATCAAAGGACGTCCTTTGGATGTCAAAACATATCCGTTTTATATCTGACTTCTATGGACAAATTATGGACGTCCACTGTACGTCCTATTTGGGACATCCGTTGGATACCCGCTGCAGGATATTTGATGGATCCAAATCACATCCGTTTTACGTTAATACATCTATCTGTAGGCATATGTATTATAGATCGACACACAAATTTAATCGAATATTTTATACAATATTTATCGGCGTTTATTACGCGTAGCAAGTCGCATTTCTTTAAAAATGAAGAAGAACACAGCTTATATTGCTGATATTTTATGTGTTGTACGCCAAATTTTGTAAGCATGTTATATTAATTAGCTACAGCTAGGATACAGAAGTTCTCGAGTTTCTAGAAATCTTTTATCTTGTAACCAATTAATACGCCCGACAAAGCTTTTCATGCGACATATGAAATATTAGCCTAATCTGTCACACTTCCTGAATGTGAAATGACGGTTTCCGGTTATATTGGGCGCGTTCAGCGGAACAAACCGCTCAGTAGCAATCGAACATGATTGGCTATTACTTTTAGAACCAACCAATCAACGTAGCGTGTTGATAAGACGACACTCAACAGTTGTGTCTGCTGAACGCGGCCATTGGCGCAGTGGCGCTTCGTGCCAACAATTGCAGTTTATTTCCCGCGTATTTCGCCTTCCGCTCATTGCCCATTCCCGCCTACGGTTCTCGGTGTGTCTCGTGCGAACTCATTATCCTTGTGCTGAGTCGACGACTTGTTTTCAGGTAAGCGAATTTTATATATAATTTCATGTTTTATAGTATAATCTGTGATTTCATGTCTAAATTATATTCTTATTAACATTTCGCATAAATAATTTACGGAAAGTATACCGCGCCTTTTTGAAGGTTATGGTGAGGCATGATATATACAAATAATATATGTGGTTATATGGTCGGGCTGCAAGAAAGAAATACTTTTTTGGCGGCCTTTTTTAAGTCTAATTAAATCACCATTAAAGAATTAAGGGGCCTATTCCGTAAACGTTCATGATATGCTTTGTGCAGCTTTTCTATGGTATATTATATCTGCGCAAAGCACGTCGTTAACGTTTACAGAATAGGCCCCTACGTCTCCTCGTACATAATTTCTTCACATTTTGTCAAACTAGATAAACGATGCCAGACGATGCCGTGTACTCAACGAATATGTTTATTATGCATTGTATACACGCACGATTTACAATGACAATAAGTATTCCAGTATTTCTGAAATATGCCAATCCCAGACAATTCATGTACGGTAGTTGTCTCGTCACGTATGTAATGCATTATAAATTTGGCATTATATATATCGCAACACTTATTTGTACTCCGTGGTCTTACAATTAGTGTATGAAAACTAGTTTTGAGAAATGCTTAATGTATTACTTAATGTACACTAGATTATGGTTGCAGTCCATTTGCTGCTATAAATGCTTTGAAGAAAGTTTAGTGCAATTATTTGAATAAGTCTATGTGTATGAAACACTGGAGTTATTTATGTCTACTATTTGTAAATCATGCATGTTGCACACGAAATAGTTAGATCAAAATACATCCTTAAATACATAGCAAAGATTACTTCATGTTTTCTAAACAAATAAGTTTCTTTTGAAGATGTAAAAAGAGAAAACTAACAATTTCTAACAAGTTTGTTAACCACAGGAATAAATTATTTTTATAAATAAACTTTACCATCAAAAAGTATAACTATTAAAATAACAATCTAAAGTTTTTCATAATTTTTAGGCTGTATAGTACTTTTTTCTTAACTGTCAAAGTTGTGAAAAAATGAATGTTTCTTAAGATTAAACAGAATAAGATAACTTTACAGTCGGATCTTTTTTTCATCACCTCAACAATCATTATAGCTTTTTGTTTATCTATAATCTACATTATATTATAGGTACAATAATCATGCCCAAGAGGAAATCAATAAATACGGTGTCAACTCGACACGTAAGAAGATTAATAAATAAAGAGGCTTCGATTCGTTACCAACACTTTTTAGATGAGCAAAGATCTATGAATTTACACAATGAAGAAGAGAATCCGATAGCTTCCAACATAACTTCAAATTTACCGTTTCCAGTTGAATATTCAAACGAGCAAATATCTGATGCACATGTTAATGAAGTAAACATTGAAGAGGTGTCTTTCTGTTCAAGTGACGATAATAGTTCGGAAGAAAATAATTCCAATAATGCATTTCAAATAAATGTTGAACATCACGAAAATGAAGCCGTAAATATTAATCAGCAGTTACAGAAAGTTGAATTAAAAGTCCGTCTTGCCAAGTGGGCTGTAGAAAGGAACATTTCGCATTCTGATTTATCAGCGCTTCTGAAAGTATTAAAAACCGACCCCCATAATTCGGATTTACCAACCGATCCGCGGACATTATTGAAGACCCCAAGACATACAGAAATTAAAGAAATGGCACCAGGATTTTACTGGCATTACGGTTTAGGTCGCAGCTTAATAGATTTTATTGAACAGAATTCTACAATGTTTATTAAATTTGAAAATACTATTTCTTTGTCTATTAATGTCGACGGGTTACCATTGTCTAAATCTTCAACCAGTGCACTGTGGCCAATATTGGGTTGTCTGATCGATTATAGTATCGTTTTTTTAATAGGCGCATATCACGGACATTCTAAACCGAGCGATGCTGCCGCATTTTTAGAAGATTTTGTCACAGAAGCTATCGATATTGTTCGAAATGGTTTGATCCATAATGGGAAAATATATAAAGTCGTCATTAAACAAATAATTTGTGATGCTCCAGCAAAGGCTTTTATTCTAAACGTAAAAACTTTTTCAGGGTATTCTAGTTGTACTAAGTGCTGTGTAGAGGGTGATTATAGGAAAAATAGAGTATGTTTTTTGGAAAACGATGCAAGAAGGCGAACAGATAAAGACTTTGTAAATCAGACGGATGATCATTATCATTTAGGACGTAGCATCTTGGTAGACATTCCTAATTTAGGTTTAGTGACAAATGTAGTGTTAGATTACCTACATGTAATCTGTCTCGGTATAGTGCGAAAAATACTGAACGACATAGTTAGTGGCGAATTGCAAGTTCGTCTTCCTCACGTTAAAGTTGAACAAATATCTCAGCGTTTGATTAAACTCAGATCGAGTATATCCGTAGAATTTGTTAGAAAACCAAGGTCGCTAAAATATCTTGCTCAATGGAAGGGTACAGAATTTCGCCAATTTTTATTATATACTGGCCCTGTTGTACTCGAATCAATACTTAGTCCGAGTTTATATCACCATTTCGTAAGTCTTAGCGTTGCTGTCAGAATCATGTGTAGTCCAAATTTATCTATGCAATACTTAGATTATGCACAACAGCTATTGAACCATTTCGTGCACAGTTTTAAAATTCTATATGGCGAACATAAAGTTTCACATAACGTTCATAATCTTATTCATATGCCTGATGACGTTAAAAACTTCGGTGTACTTGACTCCTTCAGTGCATTTAAATTCGAAAATTTTATGCAATATTTAAAAAAACTTGTACGAAAATCAGATAAACCTTTACAACAGTTAAATCACCGCTATGCAGAATTAAAAAATATTTTACATGCACCTTGTACAAAAGAAAAGCAACGCGTTATTACGCCAAAAGTACGTAATTTACACACAAATGGCATTCTTGTTGATGGCTGCGTAGATCCACAATATAAAGAAATTGTGTTTAAGGAGTATGTATTGCGATCTAATGATGAAGCAAATAGTTGCTGTGAGTTACGACAGGGAAATATTGTATTCGTTGAAAACATTGCTTTTAATACTGCGATAAATGAGTTCGTTATTATTGGGAAAGAATATGAAAAAAAAAATGATTTTTTTAAAATTCCATGTTCGTCGTCTTTACTTGGCATATATATAGTTGACAAATTGTCTAAAAGGAGATGGTGGCGAATATCTGATATTTGTCAAAAGTTAATACGTTTACCTTATGTACAAACGAATTATGTCGTATTTCCGTTACTCCATACTGACGATTAACCCTCTCTACTCTTAAAAATTTTTATAATAAAATAATTTTTTTTGCTATATTATAACCGTCTAACTGTAAAATTAATCGTTAAATAAATAAAATTAATGACTCTAAAATATATTATTAGATACTTTGTACTTAGCAACACCATCAAACACCATGAAGGACGACGACACACGAAAGTACTACGTCGTTCAATTCGACGATGGAATTCAAATTATTCCTCAAAATTAGTTTGTTGATGAGGCTCGAACAAAAGCATACTGGCCAAATTACACTAACTTCAAAACTTACGATAAAGCAGTCGAATCAATGAAAAATGTTGACATCATTAATTGGACACAAGTCACAGTACGTGAAATTATAGCAACTTCAGGTAAATATATAAATATATATATCCATAATGTTTGATGTAATACCTAAAAGTTACTTTCTTATTTCATTAGACGACGTCGAAAAAAGCAGTAACATTTGGTAGCATAGTTTCCTGTAGAGGGTTATTCATAAAATCTAATTTGTCTCATTCTTTACTATACTATCTTCAGATTCCTTTCAACGTGCAAAAGACAAACTAAAAAGAGCAGAAATGGTCACAGACGTAAATACTGATAAAGATGAAGCACTTGCAAAGAAGCGAAGAAGAATTGCAGCAGCTAGACGTGTCAGTCGTAGTACCAGTAGTGATTCAGAGGAGGAAGATACGCTTGCTGAAATTTTGCCACCATTCCCGCATCAACCAATTGATTGCGATACAAGTTGTAAGAAAATTATATTTATATTAATGTTACTAATTTTGCTACCAAATCGATTCTGGGTTGTTTGGTTAATTAAAAGCGGAAGTATTCGAAGTACAATATTAGAATAGATTTGGCACACAATTTCTAGCATTACATTTAAAATTTTTTAATTTTGCAGTTAGAACATCCCGACAATCACGCTATTCATCGCAATCGCAATCCGAAAAAAAGGACCGTTCACTTCATTCCAATCTTTCTCGGAAGAATATTACATCGCCAATACAATCGCCAATAACAAATAAAAAAAATACCTATAATACTTACAATAATAGTATGTTACATTTTTTACATATTTAAATAATTTCAAGTTTACTGTTTGGAAAGTAGATGCTAATCGCTGTGGATGATTGAAATATTGAATTGTTTTTTCCCTCTTTTTAACCATAATTGACTTTAAATATCAAAATATTGATTGAGAGTTTTACTACATTTGTTATTTTTTTCAAGTACTTTACAATCGCATACAATAAAAAAGAATGTTAAAGATCTTTCACACTTCAACCGATTTCAGTTACATACGGTGTAATAACGTTTGTTTAGATTCATTAATTGTCATTAATTTTACAGCTAAAGCATCATCCCAACAATCACGCTATTCATCACAATCGCAATCCGAAGAACAGGACCGTTCACCTCATTCCAATCTTTCTCGGAATATTAAATCGCCAACTGAAAACGAGTCAAATTCTGAAAACGAGCCTAGTAATTTGACGCAATGTGCTAAGACCAATAAAGTAAAGGAAACTGCACATAAACTTCCACCATCCACTGCGCAATACGGTAAGCAAATGGAAAGTAGGTCATAATTTTTATAATACGCTCGTACGTATATATTGTATTATATATCAGTAATTAATAATTTTATATGATTGCAGACGATGCTTCATTTAAAAAGTTTATTATAAAAGCTTTGACGGATATAAAATATAAAATAAACATTATTATTGCAAATCAAAATGATGAACGAGATGTATGTATAGCCTGTAAAAGGAATGAAGCAAACGAAAAAAATGAAGAGGAAGAGAATCCATTTACCTCTATGTTTCCTATAAAAAACGATGGACAGTTACAAACATTAGAGAGATTCTTACTGGACGAACAAAATCAGGCAAAGTTGGTAAGATATTTGTTAATTTTAATCCTATTTATGTTTTTGTGATGGACAAGTGTATTTTTAGTGACATTACAATTTTGCACAGGTAAAACAATTGCGGAAACTAGGCGGCCAAAGTGTAAAACATACTGTACAAAACATCTTAAGAAAATGCTTTGCATTTGAATTAGCGCAAACATTCAGTTGGCTTGGAAGAAGGAACAAAAAAAAGTTTTCCGAACTGCGCTTTTGTACGATTATAATAGGTAAATTCTAAACTCTATAATATATTTCTTATTATTGAAACAGAATAATTAGTTTATAAATATTAATTGACTGGTGATAAATTTAATGTTTTTTATCTGATAATGAGATGAAAGAACTTTTCGTGATTAAATCTCTCTATTAAATAATATTTTGAGAGTCAGATACATTTATTCCCGAAAGATTGAAACAAAAACTCGACAAGTTACTTTGCGCATTTAAAAATTGGATTACTAAAATCGGCACACTAAGATCCAAAACTTGTTATTTTATTTTTCAGATACAGTTCAAAAGCATTATCCCGATGCTACAAATACATTTATTTGCACTTTCATTAAAGAATGGTTGCGTCGCGCGCCTGAGAAATGTGGTAAAGAAGCAGCAGCTGGGCTTCGTGCAAATATCGAGGATGAAGGCTAGTCTTATCGTAAGCAATATATATACAAAAGAAAGACATTTAATTTTGTTAGTACTCAATAAGTTTTATTGATAAATATAGTTTCCATGACCAGTGCTTTTGTTGTCTCACATCAAACCAATTTTGTTTGAATAACTTTGTACAATTAAGGCCTCCTGAGCTCTTTCTGATATATTATGGCGAGAAATGACATGCTGAGAATTCTTGCGTGCCATTTCCAAATAAAAAAATTTGCATAAAATAACACTTTAGATAGATTTAGATAGATTATTTCAGCACACTTCAAAAATACTTTGAAAACTACCTCTTGACAGTTAATAAACAGCCGTAAAATAAATTTAATACGAAGTTTAGTCATGCGCCTGCGCATTCGTATTACATTCATTTTACGGCTGTTTATTAACTGTCAAGGGAATGGGGTAGTTTTCGAAGTATTTTTAGTGTGCAAGTAATCTAAAGTGTTATTTTATGTAAATATTTTTTTCTTTGGAAATGGCACTCAAGAATTCTCAGAGTGTCGTTTATCACCTTTGACGACACGATTTCACAAGATGTCACAAAGAGCCCAGAAGCTGTAAACAATATTATTTTATTACTTTATTAATATATTAATTTTGTAGTTTTATTAATGTCCTTCGATTCTCAATAAAAAGCATCGATATAACATACATATATGTTACTTTCTGATTTGCTGGGGTACTTTTTTTTAAATGCATTTATTGATATTGATATGGTCAATTGTTGAAGTCTAATAATTTTTTTTATTATATATTTAAATAATTATTTTATGTATCCTGTTAATTGCGTACTAGTATTAGAGTTTTGCAGTACAAACGTGTATTACACATTATGCGTAACATATCATATATGTAATGTACGATAATATACTGATGATAATACAAACAAGTTTAAGAACAGCATTTGTATTTATTTAATCTGTTTAAACCTGCAGTTTAAGTCCGCTCAAAAATGAACTTTTTTAAAGGAAATTTGTAAATAAAATGTTAAAAGTTCAAAAATTGTCCTACATAGGCTGCATTCCGATATTCACTGCCAATACTGAAAATCTATGGTTTACGTTATGTAGACTATAGATTTTCAGTTCTGGTGGTGAATATCGGAATGCAGCCATATTCTGATGCCACATGCCCTACGGATATCCTGAAAACCTGAACAGAATGACTGACTTTTATAACTGTAATGTTTTATGCTTTAAAATCTTTATCTTTAGTAACGTATATTGTTTTGTGTTTCAAGTCTTAAATGTGTGTACGAAGTGTCAACGTTTGTAAGACTTGAGACACAACACAGTATTGTGCGTTATACTAAAAACAAAGACTTAAAGCATAAAAAATTTTCTTAAAATTATAAGTCAGTCATTCTGCTCAGGCTCTAAAACGGACATCTATTATATAAGTACTGTATTTTGTCCATTAGATGTCCACTGGACATCCGAAAGACATCCGATTGATCTAACACGGATGTCCATGGGATATCGGTATTTGTCTACCGGATGTTCGTAGGACGTCCTGTGAACGTAAATAGGTCGGACATTAGGACATAATATGTATGTCCCATGGACAGCCAACGGACGAATACGGACATCCCACGGATATCCGTGTCGGATCAATCGGACGTCTTTTGGACGTTCAATCGACGTCCATGTGCTATGTGGGACGCGATTAAGGCACGCTTTCAAAATGAATAATAAATACGTTCTATTCTGTTCTTTTTATATACTCTATTTCCGAATGAAATGCTATACATTCGCAAATATTCGTAGCATACGTCATTCGCTCGCAAATATTTAATATCGCGACGACGACACTCTGGTTACCAACAAAACTCAAACAGAAGAGAAAGTCATGATAACATCAAAATACCGTTCAAGTAGCGTTAAAGAGATTTTTAATAATTATTTTGAAACGATTTTCTGTTTGGGAATGACAAGTTTTTCTGCAGACCACGACTTTGCGAGACGCAAAGTATATGTTATGTAAAAAAAAAACCTGTCATCGATATATTATCTACGATATTAACTTATAACTTATCACTTTATTACCTAAACAACCCCGATTTTGATACCGCTCATAATGCCGAAATGGTAATATTAACAAAGCATAAAACTGTTTTAGATTTTTTACAACATCTGAGAGTAGAGAGTATCTTTTAACAAGTTTTAATACATTATTTTTATAGCAATGTAATTCTCATAATATAATAATTACAAACTTTTTGAATATATTTGATAAATGCCATGTTAAAACAATCAAAGATATTGGCAAGTTGTTTTTAATTTGATAAATTTCGTTTATATGTATACATATCCCGGGTATAGATTTCGTGCATTTTAGAATTTCGCAGATAAAAGTCGAGGGAGTGTTCAGCAACAACGACCGAGGCTTTTACGCGAACGAAGCTTTCAGAATAGAACGATGCGATTTGCAATCTCCCATTGCGAGCCAAGAGATATTTCACGAAATAATTAAAAACTATTAACGAGCGGTCGCTTTCACACGTGGCGGTCGATGACGGGATACGTGAACGTCGATGTCGCAGTGTAGAAAACTGTGCATTATCATCAAAAGCAACAGAGGCGGTTAATCAATAACCCACTTTTCATCTAGCTTTGTGCGCATGATAGTGAAAAACCTTATCATTGTATCTCACTACATATGAGCGAAATTGTAGCTTTGTTCGTTAGGTATTCAACACGTATTCAATGTTTCTCATCGATCTTCCGTACTTAATAAACATCGCGATGAAAGGAAGAGAGTTTATGTGTCGGAGAATTTATGTTTGTGCAAACGAGTAAATACATAGATGTACGATGTACGTTCCTTTATTTTGGATCGCTTTTTTTCATGGTGTTAGATTTGTTTGTCACTTGATCGTGAAAGAAAACCATGTGGTCATATTTTTCAAATCTTTGAAAAAAAAAGTACTTTTAGTACATATTCTTCATATATTAAACGTACAAAATATATTCAGTTCTTAACATTTTTAACAGGTTTTTGTTATAACTGATATGCAACACATCGAGTCTTTCATTAAAACTCATTTAAAAAAACTTAAACTTTCTTATAAATGTTTGTAAAGACTAACCAGTGAAAAAAATCTAAAAATTCACGTGCTGACGCTATTTATAAAAAAGCTTATGTTTTATGCAATTCTTAACATTTCTGATTCTTTTTAAAACTTCCTCAATGCCCAGTTTTGGAATGTAAATACGCGTGGCTCTCTCGTTCTTTCTCTCTCCTTCTCTTTTTTTTTCTACGTACGCACCTGACTCATATACTCATCACGTGAGCGAATGACGTTTTTCCCTTTCCCAGCGATGTTCAGCTTGAGGCCACGGAGTGCTACGACGCGACAGGAGATTGAAATGATCAACAAGGCCCAACGGGCCATACATACCACCACGGATTCCATTGAGAAGTTGCGTCTACTTTGCCTGGCTAGGGGTGCCAATGGCATTCTTGGTTTGGGTAGGTGAGTCTCGAAAAAGCACCCCTTTACATTGCTATTAAGTAAATCTACGAAATCATAGAGCCATTTATCGTTAAAACTATTTATTATTACGTTCCTCTTAACTAGGTCATGTCTGAATCATTCTTTTTTTATTCTTTTTCTCATATAATTGGCTACATTTTAATCGATATTTTTTTCTAAATAAACTTACTGCATTTCGAGTAGGATTTGAAAAAAAAAAATGTATTTTTACAACTTTGATCATTCGTAATAATATAATAAAAATGTAATTTGTAATTTGCATAATTGTGCTTCTCAAGAGAGATTGTTGTTTAAGAAAGGATTTCGATTTTTATACATTTTATACATTTTAAAACATTAATCCCAAGTTTAAGGAACAACGATAGATTTTACGTAGAAGCTAAACTGCAATAATTTCAATAGAATGCATTTAAATTTAAACGATGTGCCGCTAACAAAGTGAAATTCAAAAAAAATGCGAAGAAAACGGCGCAAAGCTCGCGTTATATTAGTTACGCGAGATAAAAGAGATAAAAGAGATATAGAACGAAATCAAAAGTGGATGCAAAATTTAATGTTAATTATTCGCGAATAAGATTCAGTGTCACAGATGTGTGCGTGCAATGATGATACGGTTTTCGCCTGATTCACGCACGTGAATCAGTCTCAACCTTGCCGTCCTCGACCTTTGTGTCGTCACGTACGTCGCGTAATGATATGCTGAGACATCCGAATCCCTCGCATTATTTGTATTTTTTCAGGGTATTCCGTCGTATGGACGAGGATGGCAACAACAAGCTAAATCTCGAGGAGTTTAAAACGGGTTTAGAGGAAACTGGAATGGAAATTTCCGACGATGAAATTAATGAAATTTTTCAGAAATTCGACACCGATGAGGATGGAAATATTAGCGTCGATGAGTTTCTAGTCGGCATAAGAGTGAGTTCGCTTATACTCTTTAATTTTACTTACCGCTTTATTTTATTATACTTCGGGCAAGAATCGTCTAAATTGTACTTACATTTAGAAACATTTAATGCGTCATTCAAGCGAGAAGAATCGTTTTTAAAAATTGTCGATTTTAAGATGTGCGGATGAGCAATGAAATATGTAATACATGTGGATGTAATATAATTATAGAAATTAATAAAGTTAATAAAATAATTTTCAGCCACCTATGTGTCAAAGCCGAAGAGACGTGGTAGAGCAAGCGTTTCAGAAATTGGACAAAACCGGCGATGGACGGATCACCATCGACGATCTACGAACGGTTTACAACGTGAAATGTCATCCGCGTTATATCAGCGGTGAGGAAAGCGAAGAGAGTATTTTAAATAAGTTTCTCTCGAATTTCGAGGTCGGAGGCAATGTCGACGGTGTCGTAAGTAGTTTTATGATGTTTTATGATGTTTCTCACATATTAAGTTCGCACAAATAAAATCGCTTGACAAACAAAAGTGTATTAAAATCTTGCATACGTGCGTCTATCGAACACACTTGAATCAAGTTTGATGCCTTATAAATATTTTAGCTAACAGCCTTAGCCAATAATGCGAAGGATTAATAAATTGTGCCAAATTGTTCAGCGTTTAGAAATTGAATTAATATGCAATGTTCTCTTAATTCTTTAAGTGCTCCATTTTCTAATTCAATATATTCATCATTAGATATATTTCATACTTTTTATCGTAAAAATATTAAAAAATTATTTTATCCCCAGACAATTTGCTTACCGTTATTGTTCTTCTTTTCGCTTTACAGGTAACGGAGGAAGAATTTATGAATTATTACAGCGCTATGAGCGCGAGTATAGATAACGATGCGTATTTTGACTTGATGGTGCGCAACGCTTACAAGCTGTGAATCTTGATCTTTCTATTTGCATTTCGCGAGATAACACGCCGATCCCGCATCTGTCTATTCCACTGGCGGTCGTCGAGCGCATTAACAACCATAAAGTTGCTATTCCGCTAAACTAATGTATAATAAATGAATATCGTTGTCACGTTATCAGAAATGACCTTAGTTTCTCGTTAGACTCGCACTCGTATTCTCGTTAGACTTCCACTAATTGCAATCTAGCGAAAACATGTTATACTATGTCCAATATTAATGCGTGAGTCGTCCGAGTGCCGATGATCGAATTTATAAAACTGACTATGTACTTCATTAATCGTTAACCCACCGGAATATTCTCGATCAAGAAGAAGAAAAAGAAGTGCGTGGAAATCGACCTTAGGAGGCTTCTTAAAAATTAATCTGATACCCCCGCTAATTTTTGTTCTCTTGTCGAGCTACTCGGTCGCCGGACAACCGCGATAACTCGTTCACTTTTGAACTATGAAAAGTTTGTATGACAAAACTTGTGCAAACAAAAGCGAGATATGTGTGTCTGACAATCTTTTTCTTCTTCTTCCTTGACGCTTTATTAGCTATTTATAAAACAAGTTGGTTATAGGGACCAATGCTGTAGCGCAAAGCGCGGTGGATGCGAACCGCATGACCGCACACGGCGCACACTCGCGTTTTTTTAAAGCATCCCTCTTTGTAATCCTGCGTTTATTCTTCTGCGAATAAATATATTCGATTATGAAACGGATTGACTTTTTACGCGCCTAAACTCCCTGCGGTTTCGATGTGACTGGATTCAAGGTGAAGCGTTCTATTCATCCGATTGGTTTTAATTTAATTTGTAGGTGCAATAAAAGTAACATGTAAAACAAGAACTAGAAATAAACGCATTAGTTTTTATAATAAATCGGATAATTATTAATATGCGATGGGTGCTTTTGGACCTTTTTGGAAGGAAAAATAGCCAAGTACGATCTAATCAAGAATTAAATTACGTTAATGAAAAGTAATTATCTGACTAAGAGCATATCGAATGGCAAAAACAGGGTAGGGCTGTGCAATTAATAATGCAGATAAGCTCAACGCTCTTCTGGGAATGAGAGCGACGCTTCCGTGAAACTCGTTCCGCTAAGCATTCTCGAAATTAACATCGAAGCGAAAGTAACGTTTGTAAAAAAAGACACACATAATGTGAATACGGTATACGTATGTATGTGCAGTATATATTTATTCGTTCTTGCCAATAAATTTTTTATTTTTTTTTTTAATAAAATAAATTTCTTTATCACTTTATTTGTATATGATATGATATAATTCGTTTGAAAACCGAAGTTTAAATGTGCGAACTTGTACTGCAAAGCAATCTTTGCTATATACCCACGGTATCAATAACGATAAGCAATCGAGACCTGGTTTACGATCGTTACGTAATCTGCAACGACTAGCTGCTACAATAAAATATACCTTTGAGGATTGCTCTTCGGAGGAATTCCTCCAAAGATAACGATATATTTTCTCAACGGAAACTTAAAGTATTTTAATCCCAATTACTTAAATTTACCGATGCAATAAATAAGAGAAAATGTATCTCTTATGTGGCAATTACGAGGCGAAAAGTCAGAAATTACAGTTTCAAAGAGTTTCTAAAAATTAGGATTGATTGCTTAACACAACTATTATGAAGTAATATTGAATTAAATAACATTGGCAGAGCGTTATTTAACAATTAATAGTGCGCGATACAAAAGAAAGTAACAGCGCAAAAAAAAAATGCATCGGCCGGGAATCGAACCCGGGCCGCCCGCGTGGCAGGCGAGCATTCTACCACTGAACCACCGATGCGCGATGTAGAACTTTACTCAGCATGCATAAGAAGTAGTAGCATAAACTAGATTTTCAAATTTACCACATATATGTTTATAATATATATGTACTTATAATTTTATAACTTTTACACTCTGTATCGACTAACAGTTCGCTCTAAAACACCCTCGATGTCTGAACCTGCTAACCTACCTATAATATATGTCTATAATCAAAAGATAAAAATATCAGAGCTAGAAATGACTAAATATCTAGAATAAAAATATTATAATACAATTATAGCGATCTTGATCCATTACACGTATTAAAATTACACGTGTTAATTTGAAAAAAAAAAAATCCTCCCCGGCGGGGAATCGAACCCCGGTCTCCCGCGTGACAGGCGGGGATACTGACCACTATACTACCGAGGACTTGACGCTAACGTACCTACAATTTGTGATACATATGGGACGAAAATCGAGCGCTCGCAAAATAAACAAAACTTGATTACGTTTATCAAATGCTAAATTTACATTGGTATCATTCGATAAATTTAACACGCGAATATATATTTACGAGAAACTTCTACAGCGATTATAGTGAGATATCCGTCGCGATCAGCAACGAAACTTCGTAGTTCGTACGTCGCGCGGATGCAAGATGGCGCGTGCGTATATAAAATTGTGGCCCACGCGCCGAGCGCGTTCAGTGCAGTTCAGTCAGTTCAGTGTTTAGACTGTTTATTAGTCAGTAGCAGAGTGATCGTCGTAGTGGGTTTCTTATCTCTTTCTCCCCCCGTTTATCTCTCGGTGCCTCTCACTTACTCCCTCTCTCTGTTTATCTATCTCCCTTTCCTTGCATCCTACGATCCTACTCTCTACCTCCACCCCTTCTCTCTGTTGTTGCCAGCTAACGGTGGAGTGAAGTAGTGGACACGTCTCGTCTCGCCCGCCCGTAATAAAGGATCGGTGACAATAAGTGGGCTGGCCGCCCGCGCGCGTACATACAAGCATTGCAGGCATTTCTGTGCAGCTGTATACTTTGTGTTTGTGTCGCGCGAGGACTGAGGACTGAGGAGTGCTGGGAGTGCACGCGCAGTGCGTCATCCGAGATCCGAGGTGTGTGCGACGTGCGTGCGCGCGTGAACTCTACCGTGCCCGGTGCCGCGCGCGGACAGCGATACCTTCGATTCGCCTCCTCTCTCCCGCCGTCGTCGAAGGTCCGCAGCCAAAATGAAGTGCACCACGTTCACTGCCGTAGCGTTACTTCTCGGTACGTTTGGACTTGCGTTGTCCAGTCATCGTCTCACATTTCACGACGTTCGTTCGTTCGTTCGTTTTATGTCCGAATCTCACTTGGCTACAACGGCGCGATCTTTACAACCCAGTCAACTATAGTAGAATCGGCTCCACGCAGCAGATAAGACATTTTTTCAGCCCTCATCACTGTTGTCTTATCTTCTTCTTGGCTAATATTCATTAATTTCTATTCTAGTGTAGATTAACTTTAATCTCGATTTAATTTGGCTCACTCTTTCCCATCTCGTTCTACGTCGTAAAACTAGGAGAAGGCAAAAACTACTAAATTGAACCAAGATTAAAATATTAATTTGTATTGATAAAAAATGAATATAATACATACATGTGTTCGATTAGATACAGCTACGTATAGAATATCTCTCTCGCATAATCTTGATCGAGTATTTGCGGAATGAAATTTCCACGCCTTTGAAATTTAACAGGATATTATATAAATCGCCGAGTTAGATTGATGGTTTTGCACAGTTTTAGCGAAAGATTCGTATTTAGACGGTCTAAGAAAGTCGCACGTGAAGGGTACGTGGTGGTGGCATAGAAACGAGATAAACCGAGAAAGTCACAACTATCAATCGGAAACAATGCGGAACAACGTCCGCCGGAGAAATTTCGGGAAATTGTTAGTCAAGTACACGAAAAAGTCCACGTAGGTGTCTATAAATGCTTTCTTGATACGTGTACCGTAGAAAATAAAAGATATACCATTTTGTTGCGTATCGGATGTCAGAAGTCACGTCCGTTGTATGCCGTGCTGTAAATATGCGATTAGGCTGGATTAGGCGAGGCGAAACAAAATTTTCTGAAACATTAAAATCGGAACGTGTAAATTCACGCCGCTTATTCTTTAATGACTTACGTCCTTGGGCAGATTATGCGTATACGAGCAACTAACGTGCACTGTCCTGAAATGTTTCCAAGACAGGTCGTCGTTATCATACGTTTTAATTACTAATTATATGCCGGTCACACACGGCACACGGTTCGTGCGATGACGTAATCTGCAATCGAGTAGCGCTCTGGCGGTTCTTTTTCTTCAACGACGCGTAATCGTATTACGTTCAGCTCGGTTCAGCTATTCGCTGAATACGAAATTGTCGGCCTTGATCGAAATTTCCAATTGGAATTATGATACATAAGTCACCCTTGGGATTGATCGGATACGTCGGCTATATAGAACGTGATCTCTTTGACATAAAAAGTACGTGATTTAGAAATTATAGATAATTCCGAGATATATATGGAACGACGAATGGATACTCGTCGTCATTTTATACTCTATTAATGATTGTTGGCGGATAAATAAGTAGTACGTTTCAATATTTTCATACATTTGAATGTATCGCGCGTGCGAAATTATGCCGACTTCACATCAGCCTCTCGCGGCACAGGTAAATGAAACGAAATCAAAATAGACCTTCGCGTGGCTCGTTAAGTTATTTAGCCAAATTGTTTTCAAAACTTTACATTATTTATACGTATAGATATTAAGTATACGTCGCTATTGGAGCTTACTCGTTGCGCGTCTTCCTCCAGCATCAGATCCGCGTCGCGTCGTTGGTTCACGCGAACGTTTGATCGTTGATCGGCAAGTTTTTAATACAGTGTTCCAACGCACTTTGCTCCATGATTATACGCATTTAAATGTGATGCTCGAACCTTGTCATTATATCAGCAAACATCGGGTAGCTCTCTCGTTATCTTTATAATGTATCCAACTATCGTAATAATCAGGATGCAATAATTATCATCCGTCAAGTTAGAGTGTCTGACATTTTATTAAATCTCCGTCGACTTTTTTATTAAATATCGTAAATTTTAAAAATTAGGCGTGTAAGAAACGAAATCTGGGTAAATTAATTTATCAAATGGAACGATATTTCTTTTTTGAAAATTGATAAGCAAAATTTACTCGTAACTGTGAATATATATATATATATATATATATATATATATTATATATATTTTAATCCCTAAAGTTATATATATATATATATATATATATATATATATATATATATATATAGTCACAGAAACTCTTATTATGTTTGAGACGCGCTGACGAAGAATATTACGCAATGCGCGTTTTTATTTCGCGCGTTTTCTGTTTAGAGGTAAACGCAAGAAAAGACCGCGTGAAGCGGCAGGATATAGTTCTGACGTAAATAACGTTGAATAAAGATAAGAGAAAACTTTGCTTTGTCTTTAATCTAAAAAGATTCCCTGTGATCTATCACGTGCCACATCAAAATCTATAGTACACTAATGATAACTGGAGAATCTGGAGATATGACGTGCAGCAGCTACCTATATAGTTAATACTATCTTGTAGAAATGTAGACCAATCGAATAAAAATAATTCTCCCTTTTTTTTCTTTAGCGATGACTCACGTTTAGACACATCTTTGTCCGCTTTCAAAACTTGGCTTATTATTCCCCAGATATATAGTTGATAATACCGTATTACTCATCATGGCGAGATCTGATTGTGAGAGATCTGCTTTACACGACGGCGATGAAAAGATAAACAGCAGCGGCTTCCTCGGTGTATCGCGAAATAAAACATCGACGCATCAAAATACTCGGCAAAAATTGAAAGAGACGGTCAAGCAGGTCGGTATGTCGGTATGGACAGTGTTTCATCGTGAAACATTTTCTGTGCGAAAAATACAACAAGGGAGAAAGATAAAACGAGACCACTCATTGAAGGCTGAGTAATACGGATACAAAGTCCATAGATTATGCATTTTGACCTCGTGGCCACGAGGAAGCTTCGCAAGGAAGCGTGCTTCAAACAAAGCCCCTTGATCCCTTGATCAGCCTTGCTGTCGCGTCCGCGGAATGATTCTCAATATAACTTTAAGGATAAAATCTATTAATCGTGAGGACGTTGAAAAAGTCTGCCCGCGCTCCTTTTCAATCTTACGTCACTCGCGTGGGATGTATTTGTTATACACCCTAACGTTACATCTTACGTTTCATTGTTCCGTCTGATAATTTGCAACGAAAGGTTGATAATATCATATGTCGCTTTTAAAAGATGAGTGCGCAAAAGTTCTTCTTTGTGAACGTATGAAATACGTTCGGCAGAATTCGATCAATAAAAAAATTTTACTGAATTTAAATTTCTAAGGCTGAGAAGTACTTATGTGTTTTACACTCCACGAGTAACGTAGGGTTAAAAAAAATGGTTTAGAATAGGAAGACCCTTGAATAGAAATACGAAGATACCACTTGGGTTTTCGTTCTTTAAAGTAGGTGCCGAACACGTCGCTTTCAAAGCACGATACATATTTTTTTTACACGTGGCGCACGTTAATTTAAAGATTTCACATCTTTTTTTGAAATACATGTCACTTGATTTAAGTTAGGTAATATAATTTTGTGAAGATGTGTTTTACACTCCACGAGTAACGTAGGGTTAAAAAAAAATTAAAAATATAGCGACGAATTTAATATTGAAGCTTGAAAATAGTAGTAGATGTATAACAATGGTTTGATATCTCACTCTTACATTTCATTAATAGTTATTTCAGTTATTTGTAATAAATATTTATTATGTAATTAACTACACAAGCGCGGGACTGCAATAAAAAATAAAAATTGTCCCGTGTTTTTTCCACTTTATTTTACTAGCATATACTTTTGCAGATCACATCGTACATCTACGCGGATAAAGTCACGCCTGTATAAATTACGATAAAACTACTATTATAAAAAAAAAAATTGCTCTGCGAAAAAATGCGAGATGATTGCGAACAAACGATCAGAAAAACATCACGCGGCAAACGTGATACATGCATATTACTATGTAGTTTTTAGCTGTTGATCTACGAAGGATTTTTGCGACTCTTATAGAACATCGATTCTTTTTGCGACCGACCGATATAAAATTGATATATCCTTGCACAGTATTAGATGCTAAATTGCGACAACGTACTATTCTAAATGCAAATCAACTTCAAAACTATAAACAACACTATCAAGTATTTCATATCAGAGTCGGAATATCGTGCGTAATCCCAACGGAAAAACGTGACGATATATAATGCTACAATATGAAAGAAAAATATTCTTTAATGAATTTTATTTCTGAAATGACGTGCTTTTTTTCTCAAACGTTGAGTGAAAGACGATTCATAACACTTTAACCTATGTAAATGATAATCTACCTTAAAGAGGAGACATTTCTGTACACGTATTAAAGATATTGTTTCCTTGTTTCAGGTATCATTGGATGTACGCCGTCGCAAGAGAAAGAGACGTTGCCGTCTGCCGACGAGGTTCTGCAACAGGTCGGCAACGTGGTGGGCGACGTCCCAGAATTGAGGAACGTGAACACATCGGCGCTACCCTCCATCGAAGAGGCAAAAAATCTGTTTAAAGAGAAGTGTACGAAAAACGGCGGACCAAAAGCATTCGAGAATGCTCATCGCGCGCAAATTGAAATGGGACAGTGTCTTCAGTCGCTCATCAACATTACGGAACTCCAGGCGGAGATGGAGAAGTACAAGCCGACCGGCGATTTGGATATTGTCTTCAAGAACTACTGCAGCAAGCGCGCCACTCTGCGAGCTTGCGTGAGCAATTTCACGCAGACGGTGGAACAGTGTCTGGACGAGAAGGAGAGGGAGAACAAGAAAATAGTGCTGAACATAACCGACTCGCTGCTCGAGTTTATTTGCTTTAAGGAAGGAGATCGAATCGCCCGTATGTGTGACGCGATGGTTTTATTTATGTTTTATTACGTTTATAACAATACGATCAACGTCCATAGACATGTGTGTAAGAGAAGCGTTTGAGGAATAACATTTCTAAAATCAGAGTCTTAAAAAAAAAGTTTAACTTTTCAACGAAACTACTTTTTAAAGATTTTTTAAAGGTATCTTTTAGACGCTTCTCGTGGACGCCGTATTATGGCTAACGTTACATTAGTTTGAGTTACATCACCCAATTTTTGCAGTTTTCATCTCAGCTGGAGGACCAGAATGCTTCCAATCGAAGCAGCAAGCGATTCAGGATTGTGCCAACCGTACATATGGTGGTTACGTACCAAGAACTGATCCAACTACAAATGGTTTAGTGGGACTAGAGAGTCTGCCGTCACTGACTTTTGGTATCAAAGAATGCAGGTGAGCCGCGCTCCAAGTTTGAACATTTATATTCAAAATCTTGCATATATTCATTGATGATATCATTGATGAGATAAAAAGTTCAACACAGTTAATCGTGATATTTTACCACCGTCTTCTCTACGGAATGGAAAAACTTGTAATATTTGCTCGATACATTGCGCAGGGACATGACCGTACTCCAAAGCTGCGTTGTGGCGGAGTTGGAAAAGTGCTCGGATCCCACGCCTGCAAATATAATGGATTCTATATTTAATTTCGTCAGGAGAGTGACGCCGTGCGAGAATTTACTCAACGCAGCACAAAGCGCTGCTGCTACCGGCACACAGTCTGGATCTAGCGCTTCGCATATGGGCGCTCTTTCAACCATAGCGATTCTATCTATCGTTTTGTCTCTTGTAACAAGCTACAGTAGCTGCTCTATCAGTAGCTATTACAATATAAACACATTATAAAGACTGTTCAAACGACCTGAAGATACGGTGAACAGAGATAATATGAAAGTTTATATGTAGCCATGGATAAAAGATATATTATGCTTTTCATTTTTATGCTTTTTTTCTTCTAATTGTACAAGTGTTTCGTATTCTTTTACAAAACGAGGTTTAATTTGAGATCTTTTTCTCGCCGAGACATATTTTCTCTTATTTCCAAGGTAATATAATTTACGTTGTTTAATACTTGGTGTAATTAATTTAATATGCAAGTATTCTCAAGTTATATTCCCCGATAGGACACGTGCGCAAATGTACAATAATTGCCGCGCTCAACTGAGAAAAATTTCACAATACGTGCACTAAAATGATGGACGTCATAACACTGCTGTTTTACTGAACGACTATTTAGAAATAACGTGTGCAAATATTTATCAATATTTGCACAATAGTCTATAAATTTCTACAAGTCGTGTTGCAAATATTGAGACACGTGCAGCATTTCAAATTTTATCCAGATTTTGTCAAATAATTTTGTAAATCTTTTCCCATCGGGATTGAATACTGGTTTTTTTTTTATTGATATATGCATGAAAAATCTAAGAAGTTGGAAATTTATATATTTGACGCAAAAATATCAAAAACTGTCTACACGTAGGCCCTTTCCTTTATGGGCTACTCAAATCAAAGTTCGCGAACAAATATGAATATCGTGCTATATATTTTATATGTCCACGTTTATTATATATAAGAATACTTTTATTTATGTGGTTATATTTATGTGTAACTACTTACACCTGTTACTTGCTACTTTATGCAAGTAAAACGTGTAACAAGTGAAGTAATAATTTTGATTAAAAAAAAAATAAAATATATTTTGCATTATATCTGACGAATCGTATTACTAGTATCACGTTTACGTGAATACATTTTTTGTACATGTTCCAAAGACCTTAGATAAGATTTTAGTTAACGCTTCGTTTTACAAATAAGACATCGTTGTTTCAATAAATTTAGATTTTTATTACAATTATAGATTTTTTTAGAGAACACGTTAATTCTCCGGGAAAGAAACAGTGGTACATTTTACAACGTAACAAATTGTGATGTTAGGTCGTAAAAAGCTTTTACTACGTTGTACGGTCGAAGCGAATAAAACAGTCGTGTTTGTAAAGCAGTTTAGAATTAACAAACTCGCATGACATTTTTACCGATTTAAGATGCAAACGCGTAAATGTTACGATCAAATTACTATAGAAATACAAATGCGATTAAAGTTACGGCAAATGTATCTTAACGCATAGTACAAGTACCAAAGTGTTATTTGTATTTACTTTGTTAAGGCAGTGTATTTAATAAACTCAGTACCTTCTTTACAACCAAGCTGTCGTGAGCGCCTTTTACGTTAAACTGCAGTTTACAGATGTTGGAGCATTTATGATTTTTCCGTATATATTCAAAAGATCTTTATTTTAATATTATTTATATGTCATTAATGTTTCTGAAAAAGATGATGCTTTCTCTATTTAAAATCTAATTCGCCAAGTCTTCGAGATGTAACAGTAAGGACAATTATTAATATCGTTGACTCGTCGATTGAGTTCAATTCCACTCATGTTGTGCAAGTATTAACAATAAGTAGTCGCTAAGGTTTAACAGATTGAAAATCCCGCGCCGATGGCCGCACGCGCGCGCAACTTGAATCTGCGCCATCTGCGCGGGCTTGACGAAGCGTAACGTGGCGTAACGTAACGGAAATCATGAGTTCCGATTGGCTCGCGCGCGCACGCCGCACGACTCGCGCACAAAATGATCGCATTCGGGCGTCTTCGATCGCCTTCGTGGGCGGATCGAGAATGTTCGTGCATGTTCGGCCGTTCGGCGGCGGGGTCAGCCGCCAGCGCCAGGGAGACCGAAGGAGAGACGGACGGCCAGTGCACTAGTGCACTTGAGAAAGCCATCGTAGGCTGTCTCGACGTGTATGTTCTGAACGCTCCGCAACATGTTAATGAGTTTTCGTCTGCTCCCAACGAAAAATTCACGTGGCGTATTCAGTATACGAAAGAAAGACATTAGTTCGAGACATTTACCCTCTTGATCGAGTCTTTTACCCCTAGTACCAATTGTGCGCGAAGGAGGCTGAGGAACGATGCCAGGCAAAGGGGGCAGAAGAGGAAAGTACGGTAAGCACTACTCGCAGTACTCGCTACTCACTACTAACTATGGCTCATCTTCGCCGACGGCCGAGTATAACGTATAACGTCGTTCGCGCGTCCTCCCCGCTGTCCGAACGGAAGAAAAGGATGAGGAGCCTACGATCTGGCGAGAAACGCGCACGTGACGCGCTCGACATTATTAAATTATCGATTCGCGTTTCCGTCCGTCCGTCCGTCCGCCCGCCCGTTTGTCCGTTCCGAATGATTCACATCGCCGGAATAAAAGTTTCATTTCGTTCGTCGACTTACGTCACGGCGCGACGCCTCGTCTTGCCCGCTTTGTCTTGATAAAACACCTTTCCTTGTTCCTCTCCGAGATTCGCCCTGGGGGTTTTCGCGTTCCTCATCGCGACTCGCGGCCCATCGCGGCCCTTTTTGGCGCGCGAAAACGCGAGAGCGGGCTCTATCGAGACCATGGCGGACGCGCGATATTCCCGCATGTGACTCTCATGCCTCTGAGCCTGAGCCTCTGACGGCCCTGACAGCCCGACACCCGACACATGGAGCCGCGCGACGACGACGCCGACGACGCGCCGGACGAACCAAGTCCACCTTCGAAAACTTTGAAAGGCATACCCGTAAAGATTGTGCAAGGGCATTCGCGCTCGCGGTTGAAAAAAAGAATGCGCAATTTCCGTAAGAGGTTATAAGAGGTATCGCAAAGAGCCACGAGGCGTGACGAGATACCCGAATCATACGTGCGTCACAATACGTGTTTACGCACGTTTTCCACAATAACGACGATAATTACTCGAAAGCGAGTACCGGGATGATCGATCATACGAGACCGAGACGAACATGTCCTACGTGACTCGCGCGATTGCGATATATGTCAATATGTCATATGGGAGTGGGATACGCGTATCTTTTTTGCCTTTGTCTTTTTTGCGCTCGAAACAAAAGTTTTTTTCGCCCCCTTTCTCGCTTTATTTTTAGTCGCACGCGTGACGCGCGGCTCGCTCGCGATACCTTTCCTCAATCGCAATAGGATTGCATGCGTGAGCAGAGCGTTGCGCAATCGGTAGCACGCCATGGTAATCGATAGCAAATGGATTGTCGCCTTGTTCAAGTTTAATGACGTTTCGCACACCTTTTCAGATGTTTCGCCGATATGTTTGTCCTCGCGACCTGATGAATATTCGACTAAACTATAGCGCGCGCCAAAAAAAAATCCTTTTCTTTGTCCCGCCTTTCTCCTCATCAAGGACTCGGCTGAAATCAGAAACCACGGATTTTTATTCGTCCCGTACTTCGTGCGCGTTTGTCGCGAATGAGTCGCGGCTTTTCAACTTTTTTTTTGTTTGCTTCTCCGTCGACGAATCGGCGATAGCTACAATCTTCTTCCACTCGATAAAACTCGTATGCAACTGAAAAATGATGCGCGTCGGGAATTACCGAATTTAACGACTGGAATTTATTTAATTTCCGTAGGATGATTTTATTAATCATTTTGGCGGCGTGTTTAGGCCGTTTCTCTTTTTTGTTCCAATATACATAGACGTGTGTAAATTATAAAGAATACAATCAATATATATTTCATTTTAGCTAGACATTTCGTTTATACTTGAACGAATATTGCCGTAAGGTACTGGGTCGTGAGCCTTACAACAGCTGTGTACAGATTTCACATTTATGTAACGTTATGACCGTCACTTCGTTCAGCAGCTGTTATTATTTTCCTCAACTTGGGATTACCGTGCTTTGTTAAGACCTGCATAGTTTCCAACTGACGCGACGATAAGATTTTCAAACTTCGAACCTTTGTTTATCTATTATTGGCGGAGATAAGCTATTATCAAATATCGCTTTCGACCGATTTCTGAGAACGTTCCTCGTTTCTCTTACGGACTCAAGAATATTAAGATCGCTTCGCGTCATTAACGCTGATGGTTGTCACATATATTAACGAATACCTACATGTCGAAGATCGTAACTCCATATGCGCGGCGGCCGCTTACGTGACAAGTTGCCACGTATTTCGCATCTCTAGTCTTTGTTACGGATAATTTACATCTCTATAGCAGCGACTGACAGGTAGTGAGTAAAATAAAGAAATGTGTACGCGTGTGCGTGTGCGTGAGCGTGTGCGTGTGCACATGTATACCCAGAAGACCTGCGCAGCACACATAAAGGTCTGTATGTACATATGTTCCGCGTTCTGTGCTGACAGGTGGAAAAAGAGCTGAGTTTACATCCGATGAGGATTCGATCAACAATGATGCGTGTAGCGAGACCAGCGGCCAATCCGACAACCGTAGCGTGCTGCTGGAGGACGCGAACGACAACGAGGTGGACGAGCTCGCGCAGCAGGAGGCGTTCGAGGAGAAGCTGAAGGAGGCGATCGACGGTCTGACGCAGAAGAGCGCGAAGGGCCGAACTATCTGCTTCAATGGCATCGAGAAAATTTTCGCCATCAAGTACATCCCCGATTTCGTGGAGGACAGAAAAATGACCATTGCGGATGCCACGGAGCGTGGCCTGAAGAAGGGACGTGGTGACGAGCAGTCGACGGCGGCCAGATTGAGCACCCTGCTGTGCGTCCAGTTGGGCGCCTTCGAGAGCGCCGAGATGGTCTGCAGAGATCTAAAGTCGACTCTTACCTTCATCGCTAACGACAACGCAGCTTCTGCCCATGCACGCGCCGAGGTAATCAGCGATTTCGCCGATTTCGCGAGCATATAGCAAAGAGTAATAATAAAGATGATTTAATTGGAGCTTAATAGGTCAATATTTCACGCAATCGTTTTGGCGATTTTTCGCGAGACTGTGCATGTACTTTAATCGTTGACGTCTCACATTTTGTAGGCGTCGTTAATGGCAGAAAAATCTATTAATAAACTGATTCCAGTGTTGCTGGGCGTTGGCCATGAATCAATTTTTGTCAAGCAATGATGTGACCGACACCATGGAAATTGCACAGTTACTGTCGTCTATCTTTTCGGGCTCCTATTTGAAAGGAAACGGCGCGATCGCGAACATCGCCACGGATGTGGCGGCGCTCCACGTGGCAGCTATCTCATCGTGGACCCTGCTTCTAACGGTCATGAATTCCGCGGATATCTACACGTTGCTCGCGAGCGGCAGAACGAACAGTTACATGCCGTAAGTCGTCGATCGTCGAAACGTCGCCCGGGAGCTCGGGCGCAGTTGTCAAACGACGATAAACAAGCGAAAATTTCTCTTTCAGTTCGCTCAATCGATTGCGCGAATTGCTGGAATCGCCACATCTCGACGTACGCCTGTCAGCCGGCGAGGCGCTGGCGGTGATATTCGAACTCGGTCGCGATTTCTCCTGCGACTACGAGCAGAATTGGGCGCTCGACCTGGTCGAAATTCTCAAGAAACTCGCCACGGATTCCAACAAGTACCGCGCTAAGAAAGATCGCAAACAGCAACGCGCTAATTTTAGAGATATTCTGCGTTATATCGAGGTAATCGTTGCTCGTGCGCTCGTTACTTAAAACAATATGTTTGTCCGTTTTAAAATCGAAACTCGATGACCGTTGATGCCTAAGATAAAATAAGAAGACACTACGCGATCCGTTTTACTTCCAGGAAGACCGCGTTCCAGAGATGCACGTGAGATTCGGTCAGGAAATTCTGTATTTAGAGGGATGGTGCGGGAGGACTCAGTATAACGCTTGCTGCCGGCTATTAGGACCCGGTATCAATATCCATCTTGCTGAAAATCAACTCCTGCGCGAGATCTTTCACCTTGGCAACAAAGTTCTACCTCCACCGATCACGATCAAAACGAGTAAATTAGAGAGAGTAAGTCGCCACAGTAAAAGCCATCATTCGTTTTAAGTAATAACGCTAAATAATATTTCCTCCCTTTTCGACTTGTATAGACATTGATGAACGCGGCCGCGTTCAAGGCACGCACCATTCAGCGCAATAAGAATCGCGACAAACGATCTGCAGCTATGGCACCGTAATCACACTTCTATTCCTATGCTGGTTGTCTCATTTCAGTGTAATGCAAGCCGATCCGATTTTTTTTTTTTTTTTTTTTTTTAATATAAATTTATTGTAGCTACATTCAATAGCGTGAACGTGCTGTTTCTCAATCACATTTCAAGTCGAAATTGTATGTATGTACATACATACAGATGTTCCATATGACGTACGCTCTTTCTTCTTGCATAAATTCCGTCGGTGTAAACATGTGATTTATGTCGTCGCTTTAACGGCTATATTTATTTAGTGATATTTAATAAAGTCTACGTGTATATTCAAGTCGAAATATGTGTATATACAATTGTAATGCTGGTATAACAATGATTGCATTTCACATAAATTATTTCAGTACGTGTAACAAGTGTTTTTATCAACTCGATCGCGCGATCATATCGAATCGGTGATATCTTTTGAACTGTTATCCGTGTTGTTTTTCTCTTGGATATGTATATTATGCATATGTTGCGTTTGTAACGAACGTGCACGTTTTACGTGCTGTAGATTGAATTACGACGTCTGTGGTTTAAAAATGGATTATACGATGAAAACTGATGGACGTATTTCGTATACAACAGTTAACGCATGCGCAAGATGTACGAAATATTTATCAGCATTGTACATAATTATATGTAAGTTGTGTAATAACGTATTAAACTAGAACGTAGATTACATAAAGATAAACGTCATCATAAAATTACCCGTTTTATTATTATATCTTTCTCTTTAGAGAACAGTCCAACAAATGTCTAACAAATCCCTTTATCTTCGGCGGTTAACAATGTCGATCACAGTCATGTACAACAATCACAAAATCATATAATGAACACCTTTTTAATTAAGTACATTTCAATCTCTTTCGATATATCCGCGATAATAATTTTTACAATCACGATTACAATACAGTGGTACATAAAAATAACAGTTGCATGTAATTACAGCCTACAGGATTTGCCACACTAATATTAAGCGTACAGTCATGGCAACCAATCTACAGCCTCATTTCATTATATATAAATATAATGACGTGTAATATATAATTATATAAAAAGATTTCACAGAACTAAAAAATATAGGCAACGTCTCATTTGCATATGTTACAGTAAAAACAAACGTTACTAATTGTATAGATACTCATTAGATTAGTAAATATATTTTACTTACTCCAAGTTTCATTAATTTAATGAAATATGGTTTTTATTTATGGCCAAATTAAAATGATACTACGAATTGTGTGTGTATTTTTGCTACATTAGGATAGCACGTACATGTCCATATTTGTCAGTAAAAATATCAATGTGTATATTTTAGTATTGTTATTGATTTAATATGTAACGTGACTAGTAAACTTGTACAATTACTGCGTTTGTTTTAACCGTAAGGCACATAAAATCGCTTCATAAGCGGCTTATATGTGCAACGTGACTATTTGCGCCTTGAATTCTTTCTCAGACAGCATATGCCATCGATAGCCCAATATTCCGGACACTTCCCTTTCCGTGTTCTCGTAACTACGGCTATTTACTTTGATCCATCGATAATACTCGGATGATCTATCCAGAGTTTCCGACCAGGCTCTATCAAATCTCTTCAGGACTACGTTTCGCCGAACGTACAAACAGCGCAAGCATTTCGCGGTAGAGACTATCTCTAAAATCGTAGCGGTCGATATTTTATCTCGGATCATCTGTGGAAAAAGTGTTACTTGTATACTACTATATCGGTAAATCGATAGGACGTTGCGGATTATGATAGAACAGCAGCGTCTTTTCTAATTTTTGTTTAGTTATTGTTTAATCAGGCGTCCAGAAGCTAACTAAGTTAACGACTTTCAACATAATGTAGGTAGGTATATAAACGTGTATCTAAATGACGTTCGCAGATTTAGGATTTTATCGAGTTCGAGTTCTGAATAATTCATATCTCATACAGCTATTCAATTAACTGTTTACCTAAATATAGAAAGAAGAATTGTTCTACATTTTGGACATTACAATCAAAAAGACGGAAGAGTTTTGTAGAACATTAAACATTCTGATTATTTAGCACGCGCAACATCGGGATAAGTAAGCCTAATATAGTTAGGAGGAACTTACACTCACACAATAGCAAGAAAGACTTTCATAACGTGTAAAGGTACGAACGCATGCCAGCATGTCGTAAAGTCGCGTTGTTAACATCAGTGTTTTAGGAAAGCTATCACAAGCTTTTTGGATTCAAATACAAAATGCTACCAGTGTATGCAGATTCGGGCACATTCGGCAGAACTGCACTAACGGCTCGTCCAATCTCTTAGCGAAGCTCCTGTGCAGATAGTATCTCGTTACTCCCTTGAAAGCGTACACCCGTATCGTCGACTCGAAGAACGTTCCGTGGAACACCATGGACGGCGAAACCTGCGGAGCATTAGTAGGAGACGAAGAATTTTCGACGTTTTGCTCTCCGATATAAAAACAAAATGCACATTATCTCACTAACTTGAGTATTTGGATTATCCAGTACTATACTATGACACGGTATGACACCATGTTCCAATAAATCGATAGGCAATAGGATATCCGTGGGTTTATAACTCTCTATCTCAAAGTGTACTTTTAAATAGGGATTGTTTGCTTTCATCTTGATCCAAGACGATCTTTTTGGCTGAAATAGAAAGCTGAATGAATTAATCTGTCGATGCAAAAGGATTAAATGTCCAGAGTACGGAATTATACGTACCAATCTTATGGTAGTGTCTTTTGGACTATATCGATTTTGCAGGATATGAAGGTGCCTTAATTTTGTGTAACCTATTAGCTCTATTACATCTTCGTGCAAATTTTGTGGACTGATAACTAAAACCTGCAAGTATATTTTAAATGAAATATCAAGAATATTGATCTACCAACTACCAACTGAATATCGCGGTACATACTTGACGTACTTACGTTTAAGTTGACGAATACCCCTACGTGTAATAACGGACAATAGTAACGTGTGGTGTTTATCAATATCAATTTCGATAAGGTTTGAGTACAGTTCATACAGATATCGTCCATCAAGTGTAACGCTTCGTTGCTCTCGAGCATTAGATCTATCAGCTCCAGGCATTTAAGATTCTGTAGGTTTCTCATGAGCCTCTTGAGAGCCTCGAGCAGTTTCCCACCCGTGCCGAAAACTCTGATTCGATCGGGATCGTCCCTGTTGGCCATGTTGCAGGGAAAGGTAAACTTGAGCCTGCGAATATAGGTACCCACGCCGGCAACGGACGTGTTGTCCGAGCCCTGCCGTTCGGCGTACCAGGATATCATGTTCATGAATTCGTAGAGATTGTAGAAATTCAGCATGGGCTCGAATACGAGCGTGCGGAAGTTCCTCCCGACTTTGTTCAAGCAGGTGGACGTTCTTATGTGATCCAGGACGTACTGCCAGCCGCTGTAGTAGTTGAACTTGCCCCGCGTGAGAGTGGTGTCCTCCAGGGTAAACGTGGACCATACGTTCTGCAGCTTGAAGGCGCGATACCACGATCGGCACACCAGGGACGCATAGTAACGCTCGCGAATGCTCAAATACGAGAATATCTCCTCCAGTAGAATATCAGGTGTCTGATCCCAGGAGCTGTACTCCTTGCACAGCTTATCCTCTTCCGTGTCCTCCTCGTCCAGATCTATATACACGGCTTGGCAGCGAAGATTCGCTTTTATAAGAACCACACCTTATAAGAAATTCAACTTGTATCTACCGAGCGGTGCTATGTGTTTTCTCGCCTTGTACCGATCTCCTATTTTTACATGTCTACCTTGAATGCCAATTATTTTTAGACGATATTAACGTCGATTACGTTAATTAATCCTGATTTTTAATCGCGGTTTTCCCTCTCGTCGTCCATCGAGGTGCGGAATTACTCCGCACGCCGGCATTCCCTACGTAACGTTACACGTACGCATACGTGCTCGAAGTATTACGTCGAGAGGAAAGTTGTGCCCAACTATGCGGGAAAAAAAGTCGTGTGTTTATACGCGACAGCACGAGCGGAGTGCCGTCTCTTCGATCGGTACGAAAGAAATTAGACCAAGTGATCGAGATACCTGAAACGTAAATTCGCGTGGAGAATCGAGGGGCATCCGGCTTTTCCGGGGCTGCGAAATTGCGAGGTGGAAATGGCGGAATATCGATTGTTCTCATTGATTTCTCTCGGGAGTCGGGAGTCGGGAGCGAAAGAGAGAGAGAGAGAGAGAGAAAGAGAGGGACCATCGTACGCTCACCTTTATCCTCTTCGTCGAATTTCCAGCAGCCCTTGCTCATTTTCAATCCAGTCGCTGCTCATCGGCGTTACATTGAAATAACGTATCTTCGCGACGGAGTATTTATACGCGATATTGCTAAAAATATACTGAAAAAACGGGAAGGGGCGCCCGCCGCGACTGCCGACCGACCGCGCATCGCCATGATGCGGGATGAGGTTTTAAATCGCCGCACCCTGGACGCTGGACGGATGAGACGAGACGGATGACGGATCCCGCGTTTCGCGATTCTCGCTCGTCCGTTCAGTTTTGTGCGGAGAAACGTCGCGGGAAGAGGAGCGCCGGCGACGGTCTCGCTTCGGCGAGTCGCCCAAAAAGTCGGGCGGAAACACCCTCGACCCTCGACCCTCGACGAGGAGATTGTTTCCAAAAACGAATTTTCTTGCGCGCCACAACTGCGACGGGACGGCGAGAGCAGGCGAGAGTGGCAGGAGGGAGAGAGACGGAAAGCTCGGAACGTATGTACGTCCTAACCTACAACCCACGATTTCGCTAAGTGGTTCGTCACGTCGTCACAAGTCATAAAAAGCACAACTAACCTGAGCCTATTCGCTGCTGCAGATCTGTACTTCGCCTCGGGCTAACATAATGAACGTGATCGGCAAGTTGTGCCAATTAAGACGAACGCCGCGAGGTTACAGGTATGCATACGTGACGTGCGAAACACGTGTTTGTAACAGCTATCGTTGTAAAGAAACAAATGATTGCTTCGCGCTAACGATTGTATAACATCTCGCGAGTGTTGCGTGACGTTTAATTCTAAGAACTTAAATACCGATTAATCAATTTCAATAATCGTTTAATTAAAATAATTTTGAAACGATTGTGTTGAAACTGATTTACGTACCAATGAAGTATACATGGAAGAGGGGAGAGAGAGAGAAAGAACGAAAATACAGCCGTTTTTCTATGTAGAATTGTAAAAGAAATGACGAGCTTTCCTTTCCACAATTTTTCACTTTTGTTCTAATTCTGCTCGTAATTAAAGGCTCTCTCTCTCTCTCTCTCTCTCTCTCTCTCTCTCTCGCTCGTAAAGTTGCTCAAATACACCTACAATTTTCGCAGGAATTTACACGTTACACGTATAATTAAAAATGCGTACGAAGGTCCTGGTAAAACCACCGTGACGTTCATCAGCAAGGAGATCGGCACCCGACTTTTGGTATCTCACTGCGACGAGGTAATTGGCTTACTTATTCGCCGACGTTTTACCATTCAGGCAAACGTGCGTCAACTCCAAATTATGATTTCCTATTTTTCAGATGGGATTCACGTTAAACACTGGCACGAAAGTGATAGGGCCAACGGTGCTCTTTCCCCGACACACCATCTGCTGGAACGTTCAATCCGGCAAACATATAAATGACGCGTCGCTTTCGTTATTCACTGTTCTCGAGCCAAAGCCCGATCTCTTAGTCCTTGGATTGGACGATCAATATGATTTCGACTATATGAAAAATCTCCGAAAACTCGTGAAGAAGCTCGATATTGCTACGGAAATACTTTCCGTGCATAACGCGTGCACGGTATTCAATTTCGTCAACGAGGAGGGCAGATACGTCGTTGCGGCATTGATACCACGAAAAAAGCCCCAACAACCATTGAAACTAGCACGGGGTGTGTCTGTGGAACAAATAACCGACTCTGCTAGTGCAAGATGAACGGTACAAAAATGTCAAGTGCGACAAAATGATAGAATATGTACTGTACGTGTAGGTACATATACGTGACACGTTGAAAAGACTGTTATATTATGTATAATAAAATTACGTTCTGTAAATCATATACACAAGATTACAATAAACGTTTAGATTTGTTCGTTTAGTTGAAAATAAAACGTAAAATTTTCTTAAGGTAATTAAAACGAGTGTTGAGATCTCGTCAGAGAAAATAGGTACAAATTGCTCAAATAAAATAAAATTACACGTGTAAAACTTGAATTGTGTTTCTAAAAAACGGTTCCATTATAAGACATTCTATTGCGCTACGTTTGTACTGTCATTATACGGAAACATATTTGTTCCGGACATAAATGAAGCATAAAAACTGTCTAGATTGTGTTCTACCTTAAAAAAAAATTACGTATAATAGCATATTTTTATTCAATTTTTATTATAAATTTTTATGAGCCGAGACGCAAAGTCCGGTTCTCTACGAATCTTCCCAGCGATACAAAAAAAGAGGCCAAAAAAGTTTCGCGAGGAAATATTCCTCCGAGATGAAAAACCAGATCTATGGTATAAGTTGTTCCTTGTTTCGTCGACACGTCGCTCTTCGCAATTTCTTGTCACAACGCGGAGACAAGCGCATAGCATATATCACCTTACTACTATATCCGCGCCAGGAACAACGAAAAGATCACGCTGCGAATAATAAGCGATGCCTTCAACGGATGAGAGTATATTCAACTTGATTTATTTCACACAAGAAATGTACAAGACTCGTGTCGTAAAAGCTTCGAAACTGAATGGATTATCATAAAACAAAGAGTTTGGAAGAAATTCGTGACTCGCCACTTCCAAAGCGTCTCGTAGTTTTCAGATAATAGTAGATGACTCTCGTATATATAAACACAGTTTCTTTCATCGTAGCTTTCGACCTACAGCCTTTTGGACGATACGCACACACGTTTCTCCACAACTCCACAGGCAGGCGATTCGGTCGCGATTCCGATCGCGGGGAAAATCTCGAAAGGATTTTGAAGGATGACGGAGAATGAGAGAAAGACGGCTAAAGAATTTAAGGACTTGTGTCGCTTCGCCCAAATGTATAGACGGATAATTTTAACAAATGTATCGAACGCAACTCTACAAAACACGTCTCTCGATTCTTTATGTGGACTAGATGCCTTCGCGTAATATTGAGCTCGACATCAGGGCGATCACCTCCGAGGGAGACAAGCCAGGCACGCATATATATATATATATATATATATATCCGTTTCGAACGTTTGTTTTATTGTAATTCACTCAGCTCTATGCAACGTCTTTGTTGCGCATCCCGAATATTATCCAGATTTGAATCTATTCTGGTATTGCACCCATCACGAGAAAATATCATGTGTCGCGTCCATATTTGATATCAATTACGCACGTTCCCGCCGTCTAATAAATGTACGATTGTATGACTTTTCTCGACACGTCCGCCGTAAATCGCAACGCAAAGTACAACAAACGAAAACAAATTTTGAGTAGAAAACCTCTTTGACGCATTTAGACAAATATATTCTCTTTTTTCGTGTTCTTCTTTTTCTCTTGCTTTTCTTCATTAAGGCACCGGTGTACCTAACTTCGTGGTAGCTTGAAGAACGCGCGTTGCTTTCTACAGTCGCGCGCGACATCAGAGTCCCTGTGTAACAGTCTTGTAAAATATTTAAAGGGCAACAAACGTCTTGGAGATCGTGGCGATTACTTGAATCTTGTTGCATTTCTGTCTTTGTGTGCTATCCGCGTGTCCTCCCACGAGTTCTCAAGAGCACAATCCTTGCATCCGTTTATTTTCTTTTCCCTTCCCTTTTTTTTGTCCTCGATGGAATTTAGAGTTAACTCTACGTTTGGGTTGAACACGGCGTGTGACGGAAAAAAAAAGCGGTACCTAAACAACGTTCTCGCGCCAATTAACGCGCAAAAGATGCCGACCCATTGTGACCATATGTATGTGTGTGTATATATATATTTGAATACTCAAAAATCAAAATTTGGAAACCACCGTGACGCCTATTTTTATTGTTGTGTAAAAATAATGTAGTTAGTACTTGTGTCGCAGCAGGCGTATTCCGCGGTATAGTCACTATTTCATATCTATGTGATTCATGTCTCACAGTTAACAACAACTCGTTCCGCGTACAGTGCGATTACAAAACCAATCATGCGGTTACTCTTGCCCCGATAATCATAATTTAGCATTGATTCCATTTCTTTTTTTCTAATGGTCTCTTAATTTCTTTCGCGTTAGCACATTGATAACGATAATAATAATAATAATGATGACGATGATGGTGATGATAGTGACAAGGATGATGACAATGACGATGACGGATGACAATGGTGATGGCAATAACAATAATTATGAGAGGGAGAGGGATAGAGAAGCGGGGACAGTACTAATAATAATCGACATAATAATACTAATAACAATAATATTAATAATAATAATAATAATAATAAAAAGGAATAATATTAATATTATATAAATTATATAATATTAATATTATAATATAATAATAATAATAATATCTTATAATATGACGATGTTGAGATGTCGATAACGACAATGATGGTATGAAGGATGGCGATTCGCCGCGCGGGGTTGTACACGTACGATCAGCGAGACGGCTGCTATGTTAATAGGAATGACGATGACAAGGAGGATGTGCGATGAAGTAGCGCGTCAGCGTAAATAGAAATGAAGAGCACAATCAAAAATCGCAATAGAAATCGTTAGTTTTAATAAACCAACCGGCCGAGTAATTCCTCAACCAAGTGGATGCTTTTAATTATTTTGTAGATTCGCCTCACAATTCTTTTCTCAAGGGCAGGTGAGGAGAGGCAGAGGACGATAATAATAGAATAAGATGATAAAATCACTAATCGATAATAACATAAGGCATTATGTTGAGGATCTCGCCCTGGTAACTGGGCCTCGCTAGCATCTGATGCCACTCCCGAAATTCCACATCGTCAGTTTTGTTGTTATGCACACTTTTTACACTATCCACGTTCGACAATCCTGACGACACTCCGTTCCCTCCGTCCCTGGCATTATTCGAGCGCTCGTCACCGTCGGAACACGCGGTCGCCGTCGACAGCCTTGGCTGGAAGTTGCCGTTAAGTCCTTCGACATACCGCGCGTGTAACCTCTCGAGATCCTCGGCGGTAACGTCCCGCCGCGGTGGCGGGAAACATTCGACGTCGTTCCGTTCATCGTTCTCACCCCAGTCTATCGAACTGGGATCTAAGGGCGGTAACTTGGCCAATATCTCCTCGACCGTGAGATCCCGTTGCAACGGCGACCGACACGTCGACGTCTCGGTGCTACCCGATAACCTATCGTCCTCGCGCAGCCTGTCTTGACACGACTCGGGCGAGGGCGAGGGCGAGGACTCGCGACAATTTTCCGCGGATCTCAATCGAGCCGCCTTTTGCGTTTTGCCAGCGGACGTCTCCGACGAGGAGCCCAGACTCCTGTGAAGGCTCTGGGAGTTCTTCTGGCTCGAACGCAGATACTTGGACACCTGTTGACTGTTGCTGCCTCGCAAAACATCTTCCATGCTGGGCGGTTCCGCGACGCTTTGACTAGGTAGGGCATTGGCGCTGCCGACGGGACTACACGTGCTTCCGCGCGCCTGCAGATCGGCCAGGAGCTCCTGCGTGGTCTTGAGCTTCGGATTCCTCGAGATACTGGCCAGTTTCTCTTTCACGCTGTCCTCCAGAAACGATTGTCGCTTCGCGGATTTACTGCCCTTCTTACGGCCGCGTTTCTTCGGGCCCGACTCCTCGTTCGTGGTCTCGAGGGAGGTCTCCGCGAAACAATCGGAGATTCGTTCCTTCAGTGTGGGGCTAGGCACTTGCGAATTTAAATTACCACTTATGTTCTCGCCGTTGAACCGTTTCTTCTTGACTTGTTCTATCGTCGACTCAGTTCCACGCGGCGATTGATAGTATTGACATTGGTCCTTGCTACTCTCCTCTTTCCGTAGTCGCTTGTTAGAACTGTGTGTACGCGGCACCGCTTCCGTTACGTGATTCTGATTCGAGGTACCGAGCACCGGGGACGCGTTCCTCGAGCAGGAGCTTCGCCTGTGATTGCTGGTAAGGGTAATTGACTGCTTGTTATTCGAAGACGCGTTAGGAGATCGTGAATGGTCACTGTGCACCGCGAGTGCCGGACTGAGAACCTGTAATCACAACGTTGCGACGTTTACTCACTCTAATCTAGACTAATCTAGACTACGCAGGAATTAAACTACGGACTCATTTAAACGAACGTTAATCTCGAGTACGTTCTCTCCTTTGGCTATTCACACAATCTATTACACAAATAGGCTTACAATTATAGGAAAGACACTGAAAAACTCCGCGAGACTTACTCTGAGAGGAGTGGCATCTTTCAATAAAGGACTGTGAGGTTTGAGCCCTCGCAACGCAGGACTCTGTGGCTTGAAATTCCTGAAAGCCACCTCTTTCGCGCCATTGAGAGCCGGTGGTGCCGCGTCAGCCAGGATAGGCTGTGGCGTAGACTGTACCGTCGGTAAAACCATGTCTCGCCAGCGGCGTACCAAATCTTTCGCACGCTTGGCCAAGGCTTCATTACTCGTCTTTCGACGAAGCTCGTTGATGTGTTTTCCAAGTCTCGTAATCTACCAAAAGAGATTACGTTATAACACCGTGTGTCGCATCATTGCAACGATCGTTAGAAATTTCCTGTTGAAGATAAATATCGATGCAAATTTGACGGTTAAAAGACAATGGTTGTATCATATGGTTGTTAGTGGTTGAAAAGTGTGCATATATGCACAAGTATACGTTAACTGTTGTACGTTACTTGTTTGGTTCAACACCTATTTCATTGCAAGAACGTTGAACCTATTAATATGAAAAGTCGCGACAAGACCAACTTGTACATAGCTACAATTATCGTTAGTATCCAACTAAACTAAGGCAAACGAGTATCAAAATACGAGCTCTTGAAATTTTTATTGCAGTTTCTGTCATATTTATATATATATATATATATATATCGTTGCACTTATACGAGGTCTGTTCTTTTTAGTTCAACTACTCGCACCGCGGCGCGTTCATCTTTCCACTTTTTCTTTTCACGCGGAGAGAAAAAGATAAATGGAACGGTACACACACAAAAAATTCAGCCAAAAATAATAATAAAACTAATATTACAAAGTGGGAAGATGACGTAGCGTAAAATGACATATGACGTAGAATGAGAGGAAGGCAAATTATATCGCTACGAATTACACGCATATATTATAAAGTTGTCAACAACAATCTATTTGATCGTTACCTCCAACACTTCTTTAGTAACTGTCGTCTTTTCCAGTGCCGAAATGACATCGACGACGGCTCGCATATCGACGACCTGGAATGAAGATAAGCAATTTTTTAACATATGTTTATCTCAAATTAGAAGCGCGCGAGAATTATAATTGAATTTTGATGTACGAGAGATGAAACTTTCCAAGGGAAAATTCCGTGGCAAGTTCTACACACATACGCACGTACATATTCGTACGAATTACCATATGTACGTAATTCTACATATGAACTGGCACGCGCGCGCGCGCGCGCACGCACACACACACACACACACACACACACATCCGCGCGCGCGCGCGCACATACGCACGTACATCGTTTCGTAAAAAATGTCGTGAGAATTGTGGCCCGTAATTGTAAGTTGATCGGCGAAAAAATTCGACCAACGATTGAATTTTTCCATCACGGGGGAGTTACCGAACGACGATTTTATGCGCGAGTAAAGTGTAAAGTTCTTCGGAGCGACTATTTTCAGAGTTAACAAAGTGCGCGAGGTGGCTGGACTCGCGCGTCGCGCACACGTACGTGACGTATGCCAGGATTGCCAGGGATGAGAGAAGCACGACATCCTCGAGGCTCGAACAATTTTATCGAGTTCGTATAGGCAGCATGGCCGTTCCCGTTCCCGGCCAGGAACGTATATGGAAGAATATCCTCGCACCGTATTCGACTCCTCGACCACCCGCTTCTCTCTCGACGAAAACGTCGTATAATTTTTAACAATCGAATTTGCGACGAGGCGATCAAGAAAGGTACGCTCGTTGAGGAGGAAGTAGTGGCCCAAGTTGCGAACCATGATAAGCGAGGATGGATGTACCTACCCGTAACGTCGGATAGTCGCATCGGTTCGCGCCGGGGTTAGTCATCTCGATTGAGGTTATGTGACCAGGTAGCTGAGAACGCGCCGCGCTCACACACGCACGTCGCGTTGTCGTCGTTACGTTACTCCCGACTCTGCCGGTGTCTTTTTCCCTCCCCCGCTCGCTCGCTCGCTCGTTCTCTTTCTCTTTATCTCCCCCACCCTTGCACGTACACTGCAAGGTACATTCAGGTTTCAGGTAGATTACGTAGAGACTCGGTGGCCCGTGGCCCGCGGACGGCGCGGCGCGGCGGAGTGTGTGCGTGAGAGAGCGAGCGAGGGAGGCATACCGTAGGGCGCGCGAATAGCCGTGATCCGACTGATCCGAGGATTCCGAGGCGCGTATTCGCGGAGAGAGGTAGAGAGGAGCAGTGAGCAGTGGGGTCTCGGCGGCACCGCGGCTGATCGAGGCGACGGCGACGACGGCCGTGGTCGCGGCCGCGGCCGCGGCCGCGGCGGCACTCATACATACATTCGCGGCCGTCGCGCGTCGCGCTACTACACACTAGCAACGCGCACGGACGCACACACAGACGGACAGGCACACGCACACGCACACGCTGTCACTCTAGCGGGCACTCTCGCGCACGTCACTGGTACAGGCAGCAACACGGCGCACGGGGGCTCGAGGCTCGAGGCTCGACCGCTCGAGAGTGGCCCGATAGCCGTTTGCGCGTACGGACACGGAGACGGCGCGGTGCATCTCGCCGCGCGCGACACACACCGCACCATCATACTCCGCCTTTACTTACATTGTATTCCTTGTCAAGGGATTTCAACAATTTTTCGGTGAGCTCGCTGCAATATCTCTGCATCGGGGTATCGCGCATGGGGGCCCGCGACGGGGGGGATGTATTGTATTAGGTTAAGCGAAAAATAGAGTCCAGGCTCCACGCGTATATCGCAAAATTCGGTCGCGATGCGCGAGACACGAGGGAGACTCGCAATGGCGACTACCGAACTGTGCGCTCCACCGTCGTTCGCATGCCCTCCCTGCCTCCCGAGTGCCTCCTAGTCGCGGCCCATGCATCGTCTTTACCCCCACCACCGTCGACGTCGAGAGCCGAGGCGCCACTAGCGACGCGAGTGGCCGGCCGGAGACGGCCGAGCCGAGTCGCCCCGAGCGCCCGCCACCGCACCGCTCAAGCGCTCAAGCGCTCAAGCTTCGGCTTTCGGCCGTGTTTGCGAATCGCGACGTCACGTCAGTTGGCAGTGTTCGCACCCGGTGCCACTCGGTGCGCTTGGCGCTGCTCGACGACGCAAAGCCGCGGCAGCGCGGCAGGCAGCGGCGCACGAACGGGTGGATCGTGAATCGTTACGTCGTACGTGGTGGCGTGGCGACCGTGGCCCGTGTGGGTCTACTTGTTGTTGTCTAATGTCAAACGTGACTGCGGCCCGAGTACTCTTCATGTCGATTAACGAAGAAGATCGTACGGATCTGAGCGTTAAACTAAAACGATTTAAACCCGATTAAACCCGGGGGTATATCGCGCGCGATAAATACGGTTGATTTACGGTTGCACGTATCTCCTACGTGTTTTGCAATTTGCAATGCCAAGGGTGGTGATGACTCATCGTATATATCGTATGAGCCGATGTCACGATGTCAATGAGAAACGTGTTATGCCTCCATGCCCTCCATTGTTTCCTCGAAATCGCGACCCACCAACGTTCACGCCCGACGCCGTTGAACGATGAACCGACCGATATACGGGGTAAGGCGTTCGAAATTGCCAGCCTGACTTGCGTTGATATTTTCCTGCTATTCCTATCTGTAGAGTGTAGAGAGGGAGGGAGAGAGAAAAACGGCTCGAGTGTGAAAAAAAATTCCATCATTTCCATGCGTGAATATCGTTCTATAGTCGACGTAACTTTATTCCGGAATCCGGATGAAGCTATTTGCAGAAATCGATCTTTTTAGGCATCCTGCGCAGAAATGTCAGTTTAGGATCAACGCGAGCAGGATAAAGTTAACGAGACGCGCGCTTTAATACTTCCGTACAAGCGTCGATGGTCGTTACCGTGATATGCATCCGCGCTTTCGAAATGACGCGAAAGAACCCGTTTCTCTCGATAGATATAGGAAGATGGGATAGGTAATATTGACGCGATCAAGGTGATAATTTCGAGAGTCTCACCCTATATCCGAGACTCCTCCTCTCCCCCCATCTCGTAATTATCTATTACGATGAGGCTGTACCGCATCGGGGTCATACATAGGCGTAGAAATCTTGAAATGTGGGTGCTGGATATACTGCTGTTAAATGGTAGACTAAGTCGATGCGAGGAAAGACCAAAGACTTTGCTTTAATTCCTGGTCCCGGTTTCCGTCTCTATCTTCGTCACGATCGAAACTCGGTTCCATCATCCCTACATCCCTACCGCGGCCGCGCACCGCCCACCGCCTCGATAGAGACAGGAACCAATTGAATTAACAACAAACTGCTATCTAGATGAGGTAAACGGATAAATACATCGCGATGCGCGATGCTGCATGCTGGCGCGACATTGGCAATATTGGCATTGGCGACATTGGCGTCCCTCGGAGTCGGAGGTCGGAGGACGGAAGACGGAAATCTCCCGACACAGGACACAGGAAACAGGAATCTTAGATAAAAGGTGGAAGAGTAAAGTGCTCGCAACGCCTCGACGTGCGTCAGAGGGGGGGAGAGGGAGAAAGGGGTCATGTGCATCGTGGCATAGCAGATAAGCAGGGAAAGACCGAGAGATTGCATGAGCGAGCGGACACGTGCAAACATACGCGTTCGCGGTTTCGTCTTGCGACCATCCGTGTGATTCATTGTTAGTGAATTCGTATTCTTTTGCAAAATTCTCGCTGCATCGCAACTTTGGACCGTTCGGTCACAATCGGTCTACGATTGCGGCGCGTTCCCAAATCCATCGACCATCCAACAAAACCCATTCCGGTCTGCAAAGTCTGCGTTCCGAGCTCCGGAGCTCCGATTTCGTCGATGAGACAGTCGGATGTCGGCGGATGAGTACGGATGAGGAATGAGGCAATGAGGACGTTGAGCGTTGAGCGTTGAGCGTTGAGCGTTGAGCGTTGAGGACGAGTATAGCTGACTAGCTGAGTAGCGACAAGCGACAATAGCGTTGCGAGAATTAATGCGGCGCGCCGCGCTCGCGTATCGCGATTCCGAAACTCATCGAACGAGAACCGAGGTTCAACTCCGTCGGCAAAGACGAGTGTGTAAACCGGGGTTTGCAATGCGAGTCATAACTCTCGTAAAAAATTGACCACATACGGTCGGTCGATTATTCTCCTCAACGTCGATTGTAATTGGTCAATTTCTTATGATTCGCATTAGGCGATTTTTCGCGTGACTCTTCATAAGCAACCAAAGGGTACCAAACTGCACCAGAATCAATAGCAACCACCGATAGCAATTTTTTGGTATCGGTACCAAACCATACCGAACAATTAAATCGGCAAAAATCGCCTAGTAATAGATCTCGTATATGAACAGAGCTCGTTTTGATCGATTCGATCGATGGCGCCTATGGTCTAGAGGGGTATTCTTCTTCTTCTTCCTTATATTTCTATTGGCTCCTGCCTCTCTATACAGTATGGTCTAGGGAAAAGTGAAAAGTTTTATATAACTATATCTTTCTAGAAAAAGATAGTCACATTAAATTTTTTTCCACTAGTGGCGATAAATATGTAAACATGAAGCTTCATGTGTGTGTGTGTGTGCGCCCGTGCGTGCGTGCGTGTGGCCGTGTGCCATTATTAATGAGATTACACGGTGGACTTTAACCTGAATGATTTACAATGATTTAATTCTGCTTCATCATTACACGGGTCATTTTTCTCATTTGTAGAGACGATTGTAAGCGCGAAAATTGACCCGTGGCTTACAACGCGCTCCAAAGGTTTGAAAGATGCAAGAAATACGCTTCGTCGGCCGAGTGGTTGTGGTGACGGGAGCAGGCGCAGGTAGATATACATATTTTTTTAAATAAATTTTTTAAGTATTTCTTTTTACTCGTCGCAATTTTTTTCCATCTAGCATCATATGCAAGGCAGCCTCTGATTGTATTTTACACGTACTTATTATTTGTCGTCTTTAATTTACAATTATTACTTTTGTGTCAAATATATAAATCAGATGAGAATGGATTTAACACTTTTTTTTTTTTAGCAGAAACAAGATTCTATTTATACTAAAGGAAAGTTGCTTTTTGTGGGAAAAAAAAACAAGCAAGAAACATATAGTAATTCTTTGTAAATTGATCTTGTGCAGTAGAGGAAAACGTATTCAAAAAATGTTTAATACGAAAGTAATGCACAGTCTGCATAAAATCTACTTAACTGTTATGTATCAGCTTTTACACGTGTACTATTAGGATAATACGTGCGGTGCGCGATCTTAAAATATATTAATACATGTGTATTAAGATAACATGCGATGTGCATATAATTTCTAGGGTTGGGACGTGCCTATGCATTGCTGTTTGCATCCAGGGGTGCTAGCGTTGTTGTAAATGATTTAGGAGGCAACAGACATGGCGATGGAAGCAGCAGCAAGAGTGCGGATACCGTGGTCCAGGAAATTCAACGAAATGGTTTAGTATTTTGAGATGATTTATGTAATTTCTTTAATTAATAATACAAAACTTGTATAATTTTGGTGCAAAACTTTTAGAAAATGTAGAAAATTTTTCATGTAACATTTTTTTGTGTATTTCTGAATCTGGACTTTATTAAAGTAATGTATTTCAAATAGCACTGTGTACGATAGTAAGATAGAGTAGTAAGATAATAAGCAAATGCGAATAATTTTTTAGGAGGCAAAGCTGTCGCGAATTACGATTCTGTGTTGGATGGTGCAAAAATAATTAAGACTGCAATCGACGCATTTGGCCGTATTGACGTGGTCGTTAATAATGCCGGTATCCTGCGGGACGTGTCATTTGCGAAGATGACGGATGCTCAATGGGGTATGTGTACAAGAGATAAAATGTACGATTAATTAATTTTTTTGTTTCTACCGCACGTTTCAGAACGTCTTATATGAATCTGCACTCTACTCTATGTCCACGCGTTACTTTCAGACATCATACACGACGTCCATCTGAAAGGTGCAATGAAAACGACGCAAGCAGCGTGGCCGTACTTTATTAAGCAGAATTACGGCCGTGTAATTTTTACATCGAGCAACAGCGGTGTGTATGGAAACTTTGGCCAATCCAATTACAGTTCGGCAAAACTGGGTCTCGTAGGATTAGCAAACACATTGGCCATTGAAGGCGAAAGGAAGAATATTTACACCAACGTTATAGTACCCACAGCTGGCTCACGTTTAACAGAAGATATCCTTCCACCGGGTGAGTCGTCAATAAATGTGTCGTTCTCTAGTAATCCGTGTAGGCCTATGACATTTTATGCCTTAAATCTTAAAGATTGTAATACTCAAGTCTTAATATTTAAGAGATTGATACAAGTAAAATTGTTACAAAATATTTTGCTATCGTGTATTCAAGTCGTCAATGAAAGAAATCGCATAAAAATTTTTCGCGAAACTTGATATACACCGTGCACCTACGCACACCTACAAACGTGTTTTGCTAAAAGTAGTAAACTGGAAAACTACGTGACATTTCGCAGATTTCTTTGAGCAGTTGAAGCCTGAATTGATAGCACCTGTTGTCTTTTGGTTATGCCACGAAGATTGTACAGAAAATGGCTCGATAATTGAAACGGCATTAGGTTGGGCTGGCAAATGTGAGTATTAATTATTATTATGAGATACTTATACAAAGATAAAGAAGGGAGTGTAAAAGTGGCCGTTTTGTGTCTCAATGGGAAACTTGTAAAACATTTTTTTTCACCTTATTTGAGATTGAAATAAGAAAAAAATAATGGTCATTTACTCGGGAAACCACGGGAAATATTTTAAAATCTATAATAAATGTATTTAAAACGTCTGTTAAAATAACTGTGTTTGAGCGGTTTAATAAAAAGTGAAACGTTTTAAAATAAGTATTACATTTCAATTTCATGAATTTTACATCATAAAAATGTATATAAATGCCGTACATATAATACAAGTAAACAATTTAATTTTTTTATTGGACGCAGCATGACACGTACTGAATTTGTCACATTTAGGTCACATAATTCGTTCTTCGGGTTGCGTCTTGCGCCAAAATTTATCAGACGATCTTACGCCGGAAAATGTACGAGAAAATTGGTCGAAAGTAATAGACATGACATCGGCAAAGCGACTCAATTCGATCCAGGTAAGAGAACGTACACCGTTATGTGTATATTCAGACGATTTCTTATCTTGCAATCTCTATTTAGGAAGCGACAGGAGAACTGTTAGGCATTCTTGAGAACATGAAAAGTGGTGCTCCTTCAAAAGAAGTAAGTTACGCTCTGCAAATCTGTTTTGATTATAGAGTTGATTATAGAACTGATTATATATAGAGCTGATTATAAAGTTGATTATAGAACTTTTTATTCTTATCATGTCCATTGTCCACAGGTAGACCATGTCATGAGGAGCAATTATAATAATCGCGATATTATACTGTACGCGCTCGGAGGTACGTTAAGTAGACTGAATACATAATAGATTCGTATTAATTTACGTAAACTTATCAGATTTTGTATTTCAGTTGGAGCTACAGTTCAGGAACCGACTGATATTTGTTATTTGTATGAGAATGCCGATGAGTTTGCCGTTTTACCTACTTTCTACGTTTTGTTTGGTCCTGTAGGATGCATGAACTCGTCTATCTTGCAAGACGCTCTTCCATTTACGCAAGTTAATCCAACACAAGTATGAATGAAGACTTTTTTTTTAACCTTTGTATCACTTTATTTAACGTTTCCAAATTTACATGTTTACCAGTACCTTTTGTTACATTGATATTTGCAGATACTTCATGGCGAGCAATATCTAGAAGTTTTCAAACAATTACCTACGGAAGCTACGGTGGAGACACGCTTTAAAATTCAGGATGTTTTGGATAAAGAAAAAGGCGCCGTTGTTTTAGTTCAACGTATGTAAATTTTGCAGTCTACATATATGAGATACGATTGGATTGTAATGATTCTGATTTATGTACATACATATTCCGCACTGAGTATCGTTTGTGGTACGAATACGACGACAATATTAATGATTAATCTCATTAGTAAAATATTTGTAATTTGGATGTGTATAAATCACGAAAAATATTTGCAGTAACGCGTATGTTTAGCCTACATAATACATAAATGCTACATGTAACGTTTCATGTTTCTCTAGATGATACCTACGATGTGGCAACAGAAGAGAAGCTCGCGACCGGCCAGATATCTATATTTATCGTTGGCATAGGTGGTTTTAAGGGAAAACGAACATCGACATTTACCATTCCAATCGTTAATCCTCCCACTCGAGATCCAGATGTAACAGTTACGCAACAGACTAGTGTTGACCAGGTAAAAAAGAAAGAGTGTATACGTGTTAGGTATATTTTATTAAAACTAGTATTTACGTTCTAAGGGCCCGAACAGACGAGCCACTTTGCACGAGCACTTTTTTCTCTACGAAAACTTAATGTTATTTCAGCGAATTTTTCACTAGTCTGCTTTAAAAATTAAGCACGTTTATTTTTAGTTTTTTGTGCCGTTACATAAATGCAACGAAAAGATTTAAGTGTTTTGTTTTAAATATGTTTTACTTTTTGTACACGTTAAATTACACGTGCGACAATCTTTGTCGCGTCTTTACAGGCTGCTTTGTACAGATTGAGTGGAGATCTTAATCCTTTGCATATTGATCCTAATGTCGCCGCGATGGCGGGATTCGAAAGGCCGATACTGCATGGACTGTGCTCCTTGGGATTCTCTACCCGTCACGTTCTTCAGACGTATGCCGCTGGAGATCCACGTTTATTTAAATCCATTAAGGTACAATAGTCATTAAGAAAATGATATTCACAAAGTTTCGAGGTGAACTAAAAATAGTTTGAAATGCAAACCACGTTGCAAGTAATGGAATAGAAAAAGGCGTTGTTTGGTACGAAGTGACAATGTGCGCACACGTGGCACAGTCAAAACTGCACGTTTATCGTAAAAGTAATATGGTATTTATCTTGAACTTTTGTTATCCGCAACTTAATTATCATAGTAATGTATACAAGTGGCGCATTCATGGTCTGCGCAAGAACGATATAGTTCGAAGTAGCACACACAAAACGCAAACAGTATGCAAAGCGTGATACGGCATTCTCTTGTCAGTAGTGAACACGTCTTAGCCGAGAGGCGTTTGTACAGTCGTATCAACGTGAGTCAGCGTAATTGATTAAATTTAGGTAATTTATTGAGTATTTTTCATCAGAAAGTAAAACGACGTATATAACGTAATAATATGACAGTAAACATAATAACGATCAAGAGAAATATATAATTATGATTTCTAGGAAAAAACTTTTGATATTAAAAATTTTTTTTTGTCACAGCAAAATCCACAGCAAAAAATAATTTTTTGTTTAATTTAATCCACTAAAGCGACGACGAATGCAGTGAAACTTGGTAAATTCGTGAACTAATCTAAACTAAAGCCTTATCGCTCCAAGAAATCTCGGACAGAGAAAATAATTGACCAATCACCGTTCAACAATTCGGCACGTGACCAAAATGCGCGTGATTAATTGTTTCTCTTCGTCCGAGATCTCTCGGAGAGATTTCTGGCCTCGTGGACACAAGGCTTAAGCACGACTTTTTTTTATCTTTACCAATGACCATGACTGTCCATTTTATATACGTTGCTTATCTTTGGTGGGTGAAATCCATGTTATCAGCTTCGATTTCCATTTACACAATTTGATTTGTGAATAAAGAATAAAGAGGGTTTTTAGTGCGAATTCTACGCAGACTTGACATCTTCATTTAATGTTAATTAAAAAAAAAAAAACTTTTAGGTGAGATTTGCAAAGCCGGTTTTACCAGGTCAGACCCTACGTACCGATATGTGGCGCAACGGTAACAGAATACACTTCCAAACATCTGTCCTCGGGACTGAAAAACCGGTTGTTACAGGTTAGTCGTCGTCACAGAATTTATTTGGTTGTACGAAAGTGTGATTTTTTTTTAATGTACAGGATAAACTACGTATCTGTCTAAAACAGTTACATTCATTATTATCAGCACGTTAAGATATAATAAACGTTCGTTTGAGAAGCGCATACGTTGAATATTTTTTTTAAGACTTCAAGACTTGGTGAATATCTTTAGATTATCTTATTTTCAAATAATCACTCTTATGTGTATATAATCAGGTAAAATTATAATATATGTAAAATATTCGTTCATTCATTATTTCGGTCGTTCTATCTTTATTTTGCAAGTAGTGAGAAGAAAACGGATAATTTTACTTTACAGGCGCTTACATTGATCTATTGGAAGTCAAAATGGGAGTGCCGCGAGCAAATCCGTGTTCCGGAAAGACAGATCTGCAGAGCGATGCTATATTTGCAGCTATCAGCGAACAAGTGAAACAGAATCAAGATCAAGCTAAGAAAGTTAATGCAGTCTTTCTTTACAATATTACCATCGACGGGAAACAATTATCAGAATGGAGTAAGTAACTTTAGAAAATTCTAATAAAGTATCTAAGGAACGACGATATTTAAGCTGCACGTATTTTGAATTATGGGAATAAAAGAAATGGTGATGTTCAATATCATTTAAGATAATAACACGCGTCCTGCATCCTACGTAAGTAATTTTTGTTTTTTTCTACAGCTCTCGATTTGAAGAACGGTGAAGTGCATAAGGGAAAGCCTAAATCTGGGAAAGCAGACGCGACGCTAACTGTAGAAGATAAAGATATGGTTGAAATCGTAAGTTAGCTATGCAAACGCAAAAAAACATATTCGTTCCTTTTCTTCTAAATAATATCGTGATTGTTGCAGGCACTGGGAAAATTGAATCCACAGTTGGCATTTATGCGTGGGAAATTAAAGATAACCGGGAATATTATGCTCACGCAAAAACTTAAGAGTCTTATGGAAACTTCTAAAGCAAAGTTGTGATTTGTTTATATTGTTATCATGATTCTTCTAAGCGAATAACATCATTTGCGTAATTAAAGAACGCACGAAATTACGAAAATATATGAAACCTAACTGGAAGCATTATAGGCTGGGGATATACATATTCTTATATAAATATATATATATATATATATATATATTGTTCGTGTTTATTCCAATAAAAAGGAATTTCTTTTATAAGGAATTTGTTACTGTTTGGGAAAAATCTTAATTGATTTTATATATCTGTATTGTAATACATTTCGAATAAAGTTATTACGTGAAGAATGTTGTACGCCGTAAAAATTTATGATTAAGCGTATAAAATGTATTCTATTCGTTCGAGTAAAAAGAACATTTTTTAGATATATATATATAGATATAAAGATTTATATTAGAAATTATATATATATGTATAAAGATTTAGCACATATGTATTTACACGACGCAAAATAATTCTGGTCTGTACACAAGGAGAGTATAAAGTTTATCTTAGAAATATTGTTAAGGGCAAAATGTACAAGAAAGAAGCACATGGACAAAAGATGCGAAGAAAATCTTTGGTTTAACAATAGGTCTTAATAATTATGATCTGCCCCGATCTGCGTTCTCCAAACTAAGTGCATTAGTTTCAAAGGATGCAGCAGAGCTTTCTCGATGGCGGTTTTTTCAATACAGCTCTAATAGCTTCCATAAAAACCTCTTCGAGACCTTCCTGTTTTATTGCAGAACATTCGACGTACTTGACCGCTTTGATCTTTTTTCTCATTTTGTTGCAATCTCGCGGACTGATAATATCCATAGCTTCTTGATTTCTAAGATCTGCCTTGGTACCTAACGTAAAAAAAAACATTCGTCGTGTTTACGAGTGAAATATTACGAGGAAAATGTGATAAGATCAGTATCTTTGAAACATTATTTATATATAAAAAAAAATTGGAAGATACATGTAGAAAATATTCAGAAAGTACGTAAAAAGATTAATTGTAATCAAAAAGAAAAATACTCTCGCAAGAGCATTTCATATTTATATTTTTTTATATAATTATTTCACAAAAGAAATCTTTCATTTTCGTTTAATGTATAAAATGTATAATGCGTTTACCTACGAGTACAATCGGCACATTGGGACAATGCGTTTTTATCTCTGGATGCCATTTACTCGCTACGTTTTCGAATGAACTACGAGCGCTTATGGAGAAACAGACCAGGAAGCAATCAGTCTGCAAGCAAAGAAGAATGTATACAAGACTGATGTATATACACGAATATTTGAAGATACATTTTGTTGAAAACATTGAAGATGAGTATAGGTAAATCGATTTTGTCATTGGAAGTAGACGGGTTGTCACCAATGTCACATACATTTGGATACGATAGCGGCCTAAGCCTTTCGTAATCTTCTTGACCAGCCGTATCCCACAATGTCATTTCGAATTGCTGTCCACCCACGCATATGCTGTCAACGTAGTTATCGAAACTGCAAATAACATTATGGCCGAATAAATGAGATAACAGATTACAGAGTTACATTCAACAAATAGAATGAAACAAATATTTTGAAAACTTTAACAGTTTTTAATATAACAAATAGTGAGATGAGATGTAAAAGCACGTATGCTATATATTAGCAAAGAAATCTACAAAATTCTATTAGCGAAGTGTTTTGCTCTTAACTGTAATGCTATGCATTACGTTACACAATAATATATGCTTACACAGTAGGTACATATTCCGTTGGGAATTCCTTCTTCGTGTACGTGATGAGCATACACGTTTTCCCAACCATGCCATCGCCAACGGTTGTAATTTTAATCGGCCTGTTTCGAGACGTCATTTTCGTTTCCTCTATAAAAAATATATATAAAAGCATATATTAATTACATACTTCAAAAAGCTCACGTCAGCGTTGTTTAGAGCGTGCCGATCTCGTATCGAAATTCATGTATTTCATGATCTTGACGTCTACACTTTATTCGCATTTCTTTCATATCAACTTAAAAGAGAAAAAAAGAATTGAACGAAGTTTTTTTTTTCAGTAGAGCTCCATTTTTGTTTTCTGTTTAACGGACTGCTCGATGCAGTGATTCCGTCACTCCTTAAACTGAAAAGAAAGCAACAGGCGCATCCGGCCACTGCGTATGGCACCAAGGCTCGCCCCAAGTCATACGTCGCGCATATCAATGCAACACGAGACGGTATTCTTATCACTGTTAAATTAATGATTGTACCATCTCATATAGTTCTCTATATTTGTATATCGTGTATTTGTGTGATAATCTAAAAAAAGGTTTGGACAAGTGACCTTTTTCAATTCTATCAAGTGTTAATTTATCATGAACACTCTAGGTAACAAGAGATCCATATTTTTTAATCAAATGCTGTTTTGTCAACAATCAATCAGATGCGATTCTTATTTACAGAATTATAAAATCGATCTTAAAAACTGTTACACTGTACAAATAACTAAATACAAGCTTAATTCCCAGTATTGTGTGTGTGTGTGTGTACGCATGACTAAATAATCACATGCAGGTCTCATCAAACGCAAAAAGATGATGGATCAAAATCATCTTTCCGCAGGTCTTTGGAATAACATCTTCTGTGAATAACAAAATATTTTATTTAACGGGAAGGATTTTAACACAAGGTTATTGTCAGCACTCGGGACAATCCTTTCAATCAAGCGAATGAAGGAAATTTTAAATCTCAAAGTGCCTTATTTTCAAAACGAATCAATCAGGTTTTGCCTGCTCTCATCTCGATTTCACGCCTTTAGATTTATTCTTCTTTTTTAAGTGAATTGATAAGCCAAAACTCAGCAAACGTCCCTTTCGGTAAGATGCATGTATTCATTCGTGATCGAGGGTTCTTCGCGTATGTATGTACGTCGGGTTAGCGGAACTTGCTGGTATTTCTTATCAAGTATATGGTCATTATCAACGCGCCGTCCGGTTGACTCTCCAGCTAACACGATCTGCCTGAATAGCAACGGCAAGGATGAATAGTATGTCGCGATAATCATTATCGCGGTCCATTCACATAGAATAGATTTCGCCGAAAACTCGGGCTTACACAGCTACACAGTAAGATTGAATACACGCATTTATCTGCGATCTCAATACAGCTATATACCTTGCGCTAACAATAAATGTAATAAACTTCGAGTCTCTTATTGTTGATATTAAATGTAAACTTCGTATTATATCATCGTAGATGATCTTGATATTTTATTCAGTTATATATACATCACATATGTTGCACATGCATCGGTCGTTTGTATTACTTTATGTATTATTTTTGTCGTACTTTTTGTATTATATTACATAACACGCGCAGGCAAGGAAACAAGGCTGGATTTTATAGTGGAAACAAGGCTAAATTTTTTACCGTTCCGCGGAACGTTTTCATGAAGTATAATCCCAAAATTGTCAATAATTTATTAGATTCATTTCGATAAAGAGTAATCTAATCTGCTAAAATGGACAGCTTTTTTTAACTGCAAGTAGTTTTCTTGATTATGATTGCCGACGAAATATTGACGAAAGTGAAGGTATCCGCTGTCTGACTCATTACGTAATGGGATATGGCACGTGCTTAATTAAAACACGCGTGCGAGCCGGAGTCATGTTTCCTAATTTGTGTTAAGACCCGCCCTGTGATGACACCGAGGTCAATATACTCTCGCGACAATTTAAGTTCGCGTGTCGGCCGTGAGAGACGGAGAAAATTCATTTATCGTCTTTTTCCCCGCCAAACGTGCTCCAAATCTGTGTTTACTAAAAAAGGAAAGTTATAGAATTAATAATATGACATCGTTAATAATATGACTTTTTAATATAATCTTTCTAAATATCTTTATAAAAGTTGAACTTATTAGACTATAAACCATTGGATTATATCGGATATTCCGCGCGTTAAAATAAGAAATATGAAAGTTAAAAATGCGAGAGGAGTCGCGTCGTGCATGGCATTCACATTCTTTGCTGTTGTTTATCTTTTTTTGCTGTCCTTACATCGCCACATGTGTCGAACCTAAATAACGTGCGCGATCGATCGATTGCGTGGTATAATGAACGTAACGAAGCGTTTCACATACGAACGTCGATGCGTGTGCGCGAGATGCGAGTTGCGAGGCCTTAGACCGGCACAAATTTGTGCGAAGGGGAAGATATCGATACGGAGATGGAACTTGATAAAAAAAAAAAAAAAAAAAAAAAAAAACTGTGGACACGCATAACATTACATAAATTATTTACGCGTCGTATCACAATATAAAACTTAGATTCCACGTTCGTGAAAATAGATAAATGTATAATAAATTTTGTAATTAGCAGCGATTGATTAGCAGGATTCGAAGAATAATTTCATAAAATTCGTGTTTCCATATTCTGCGATAAACACTTTTTGAATAAGTCGCGTATAATTTCTCTCGCATGGACAAATATAAGAAAATTTATTATTCTTTATATGTTTCATCTTTTTCTCGAAAAAGAAAAAAAATCTTGGAGAGAAGCGGCTTGGAGACAGAGCGCCGTAATCACGGCGCATGTCGTCACACCGCACCGCCTTCACCCGACAGGATATATGGAACAACAGTCAGCTCTACGCGGTTGTTTATCAGTTCGTTGTCCTATTTCATGCGGGATTCTGGAAAACTTTATCTCTACTAAAGTTCTTTCCACGATCGAAGGATGCGAGAGGGGCATTCGTGGAGCGAATTAAAAATTATTGCACAGAAAGAACGGTTTTGCTGGAGTATTTAAAAATTAAGCAGGCTGCAGATTTGAAAATAATTATGTTAGATTTCATTAAAATAATTTAAATGATTGTTTAAATAAATAACATCTAATTGTAAGTATCTCAAAGTAATTATATTATATATTATATTATATTGGACACGTTCCAGGTTGCCAGACGGTCAAAACTTTTACTTGTATTATCGTCACGCTCGAGCGCCCTATACATAATTCGTTTGATGAGCCAACGTAATTATTTTCAGATTTATATCTGCAGGCTTAATTTTTTTTATACTTGATCAAAACCATTTTTCCCGTGCACTTGAGTTTTTTTTTATATTAAAAAGAACGTCTCTCGAGAACGTAATAGATCGTCACAGATCTGTTTAACTCATGTGACGTCACGCGAGCGAACAAACGGGAGATGGAGTAAAAAACGAATTAAAAACGATAGTACACATCGTGATAAAATGCAAATCAAGTTTCCACGGCATTCTTTTTCGCGTTTCATCGCTCGTATTTACGCGAAATCGGCATAATTCGCACGTGACCGTCACTTGGAATGGTATATAAGACGTTGGAAGTCATCAAAGGTGCGATAAAGAGATAAGATAATTAAAGAATAGATTACACAAGAGAGCGAGCTGGGCCTAATCGTACCTTCTCCTCGCTGACATGACGTATTTTATGGACTTTCATACATATTATTTAGCATTACGTCGATCCGTCTAAACTAAATTCAGAGTAGATAACTTTCTTCTTTTAATCTCGTCAATTTTTCCATATACTGATTTCGTTTAACCGCGTCGGCGGTGAGCAACGGGAGACGGAAGCAAAATCGTTGGTGAACAATAAAATTTTGAAACGTAATAAAAAAAAAATGATTAAACATCGTGTACTTTCCAAAAATAATCATTAAACGTCGTATAATATATAACTTAACTTGAAGAGGGTACGATTGCGAAATGAGAAGCGAGCTACTAAAATTGATAATAATTCGAAATAAAAATATCGATTGCGAGAAAACACCGCGATATAACGCGCGTTCTTTCTATTGTTTCAAGTACATCCGGCCATTTATTTTCATTTTCTATTTTTTTAAAGATAAAATTGAGCCTAAACGAGCGTTTAAAGTTGACGAATCGGTTAGACGCTTCGCTATCTCGAGTAAACTCCCGCGTTATTTCCGCATTTATCATATACGTGACATCATTTCGAAATAAATTTCGCTTCCCGTCCCGTGACAGACTGCGATGATTCGAACTGATGATGTATACGTCGAATTACTCACCGTGAGCGACGTCACGCGAGAAGAAAACACGCGTTAAGCGGCGGCGGCATCGAGAACATTTCGCACATTCGTATATAGATTCGCCGCCGAGCTACCTCTTGCACAAAACGTCAGCGACGTCGCAACGGTCGCGGTCGCAACGTCGCGATACGGAATACCGAGCCTGGAGCCACCGAAACCGAAGCACCCAGAGCCAGAGGAAAGAAGACGGATGACGCGCGTGTCGCGCATACGCGCGTCGCAACGGCCGTTCGAGGACTGCGGAAACAACGGGAGCCGGGAGCAGGAACGTGCGTGTTGCGTTGCGGGTTGCGGCCGGTGACACTGATGAGACTGAGTGGCCTGAGTGGTGACAGTCTGGGACGCAGCCTGAAACCTGAAAAACATGTGCGTCGATGCATGATTTTTCTATCAAGATCAAGCCGATCACCTCTCACTCACCTTTCTTAATTTATAAGCAATATTATAACCGTACCGAAGATAAAGAGTTAATGGCCCGTTCCCTGATGTATTCTGTATATTGAATTGTGAGAGATTTTGATGTAACCAAGTCTTGCGAAAGTTGCTAAAGTTGCTAAGGCAAGAGAGGAAAGATGAAAATTAATAAGAGCAGAACGACAATAAATTATATTTAAATATAAATTAGGCTTTACTTGTGTGTGCGTGTGCGTGTGTGTGTGTGTGTGTGTGTGTGTGTGTGTGTGTGTGTGTGCACATCAGGTTCCCGCGCGATTAACTTAATTTCACATCAGAAATGATCACCTCCGTTGGCTTATAATCCCTTGCGCTCGTGTATAATAAACTTGAGCCCAAATAATGCATCTGAATAATATATATGTATATATCGGCCAACTCGTAATTAATACATTTTGTTATCTGTTCTTTCTGTGTAAATCATAAGAGAAAATAGATATATATTACTTTTAGATTTTGCAAGACGTTGTCGCGAATTTTGTATCGATCGATGTCTCCAGTTCCAGTATCCAGTCGTCTCCTACGTGCATTATTTTATGGCAAATGCGAGGGTCAACTCGCGTTAAAAATTGATTCACTCCATGCCTCGCGACTCGCGACTCGCGAATCACCTGCGCCGCGCCGCTATTGGCTATTGGTCAATTTTGAAAAGATCGATATGCCTGATCCTCTCGCATTGACATTGACCGCGCCATCTCTCCGTGTGTCGTGTCTCCGTACATACGTGTCCGTCCGTTCGGATAAACGAACTGCTGCTTAGAATATATCACAAAACGTGATTAATGGTCATTAAGACGTCATTTCCTTAGCGTGAGAACGAATAAAACGTTCTTTCTCGAGCACACGGCGGCCAGGCGGCTATATTATACTCGAACAAACGAGATAACTTAACGTTTTGTCTTGTACGAGTTTTGTTTCGTAAGACGTAAAAGACCGAGCGATCGTGCGTTATAAATATCGAGGAAATTTTGTTAAACGACTGTCCGGCGTCCGCCCGGGCCCCGCGTATTAGCCATTTGAAATAATTTCTCGAATTATATATTATATTGTTGATTTAATAGACGCATATATATTTGAGATGGAGAAATCCGCGTACAGCCAGACGAATCCCAAAGAGGTGGAAAACCTGGGATCCGAGATTAATTCTTACATTAAACAGGTGAAACGCACACGTACTACATACATATATACATACAACACAGACACGCATGAAACAATGAACGACGATATCGATAGCGGTAACTCGAATCATTGAAAAGCTATTTGCGGCAGATCGCAACAACCGCGGTTTACGATAATGCGAGGCGCGAGGCGATTTCAGTCTTTCGCCTTACACGTATTTAGCGTTCCTACTATATATAGTTTCCAACTTTGTTTCTCGCTCCTCGAGGAACGAAATAAGCTGTAAAACATATTTTACGATTGTTTACGAATTTAATACATTATGAGAGGTCTCACACAACACATGCACGCACACGCACACATTTCATTACATTTTATATATATTATCATATATACATATTACATAATAATAATATATTTTTGTATTATATATATATATATATATGTATGTATTTTTATGCGTAATGAATATGCTGAAGAAAGATCGATATTTTAGTTTACGATGTTAAGAAAATCGATCGAAAAGTCTAACAAAGTGATACAGTACTGGAGGAATCAAAAGTCAAAGTTGCTCGAGAGTAACTGCAACATCGAAACGAATTTTAACAAGCTGTCGCAACAAGTATCCGATATCGAGGAAAAGATATTGGAGAACACGAGGATCCACGTTTCGAGGAAGCAGGAACTGAGGGATTTGCAAAGTGCGAGAACGAATATGTCGCACAAGCAATGGTACACAACTTGACAATTATCGTCATCAGATATATTAATTGTCAAATTTCAAGTTTATCATTAAACAGAAAATTTACGGTATCGAAAAATATATATGAAATTTTTCCGCGGCGAAAATTACTTTAAACAATTATCTTAATTATTTCAGGAATGACTGTTTGTCAGGAATAGAAAACTACGCGAATGACTTTTCTCAGTGGATAACGAACTACGTACGATTTTTAGCGATTTTTATATGACGTTTGACATTTGTACCGTTATACGAAATTCAAATCAGCTCGCGCGTTCGCGATAAATATAAATATTTTCTCTTTTTTTCTCTCTCTCTCTCTCTCTCTCTCTGATTATTCGTTAAAAGTTATAAGTAATGCAAAATTTTTTTTTGTTCTTCAAGTCCGGACACGTTTTGATGAAGGAGATTGAGAGCCATCAGAAGGAATGCAGAAAGGTTGGCGAAGAACTTGCGATTTTAAAGCAAGAATTGGAGACTATGACAGAAGAATGCGACTTGGATTATATTGAAGCTCACGTGAACGACAACGATCTCTCAATAAACCTTAACAATATAATATCCGACGTCAAGTATAAGAATTAAAATAAAACGATCGTGTAAAATTTCGTCGCGTGAAATTGTTAAATACATGACGTTTTTTTATGCAGATCAAACAACAACAATCTAGTGAAAAAAATCAAATTGGAGGAGGACACGTTAAACAAGATACAGAACAAAAGCACGAAAGCAAAAGAAATAAAGCAAAGCAAAATCGTTCTTAACGAATCTAAGACGAAGGAAAAGACTAATGTGTTCTAATATATATGATTTGTTTCTTCCTTTATATCGATAAAAAGAGATTTCACACACACACACACACACACATAATTCATAAATACCGCGTTTTTTTTATTTTAAATGTTGAGTGGTTTTTAAGTAATCTAATAAGTTGATATCAATGTATGATATTGATACATAATATTAATTGTAAGAAATCTGCTAATTGTATAATTGACGACAAAAATATTCAAGTAAATATTTCTTCGAATCATTCAAGTGTAATAATTTTTAAATTTAAGAACGCTTCAAAAGAAACATTATCCGATTGGACCGCGCCGCGCAAACTATATAACACCGCGCGCGCGCTCCTTCCTTTCACGAATACCTCCCGCACATAATCCCAGTAAGAATTAAAAGAAAACGTAGCCAAAATAACGTAGGTAAAGTGTAAACGCCGCGTGGCACTCACGCGGCGAGTCACGAATCACGATGTTATCTATTGAAAAGCAGCAGCGTTATCGCATTCCCGCCAATTCTGCTGAGCGCCAGCCGACAGCCAATAAGAAACGTTGATTGGAATTCGTGTGACCTGTCGCAACAGACTGAACTGGACTGAACAGGGACCAACGGAAAGCCGGTTGTTACTTGTTCTTGTTACATGCGATAAAATATGCGGATTTCGAATGCGGCGTAGCTTATTTTCGATACCTTTGCTGATGCCGCCGCGTTGTATCTCCTAAAAGAAAGGTTAACTGAGTAAAAGGAATCGTTTTCCCGATCGCCGACATGGAGCTCACCGACGACAATTTGGTAACGTTGAGCGAATATCTGAAACACACTCTCAGCCCAGACGTGAATGTCAGACGTCCAGGTTGGTATATAACCTGCAAACTCCGCATTTTTGTGATTATTTAAACGTTGTACGCGCGAGTCGCACGTTAATCGCCGATTTATATTTTAGCCGAGAAGTTTCTGGAGTCGGTGGAAGTCAATCAGAATTATCCTTTACTACTACTTCATTTGGTGGACAAGTCTGAGATTAACATCACGATTAGGATTGCCGGCGCAGTTGCATTTAAGAATTATGTTAAGCGCAATTGGAAAGTGGTTGGTTTTACATTTCGTTGTTTATATTAATGCCTTTACATCTCGTACGTTGGTTTACTGTTGCAAAATGTTCGTTTAGGAGGAGGATTCGGTGGATCGTATACATGCCCAAGACAGAGACGCCGTCAAGAAACTAATCGTTAATCTGATGCTACATTCACCAGATTCGATACAAAAGCAGTTGTCCGATGCGGTATCTATCATTGGAAAATATGACTTTCCGAATAAGTGGCCAGAATTGATTGATCAGATGGTAGACAAGTTCAACACTGGCGATTTCCATGTGATCAATGGAGTCCTACACACGGCGCATTCTTTATTTAAGAGATATAGATACGAATTTAAAAGCGAGAGCCTATGGACAGAAATAAAATTTGTATTAGATAAGTTTGCCAAGCCTTTAACAGATCTGTTTTTAGTAAGTATATATATTTTATTAAGTTGCCTTGCATGCATGTATTTAGAAATGCATGTATTTTCAAAGATGGATTGTTTTAACCAAGATATTTTGCAGGCTACGATGAATTTAACGCAAGTACATGCTACAAATATGGAAGCCTTGAAGGTTATATATAATTCCCTAGTAATTTTGTGTAAAGTTTTCTACTCTCTCAACTTCCAAGTAAGCCGTTATATTTATACGTGTATGTATATTTATAAAAAGTATCTATAAGTAGGAATTTTGTTCTCTACGAATTATATTATTTCATTAACACAGGATCTACCAGAATTCTTCGAAGATAATATGGAAGCATGGATGAGAAACTTTCATACTTTGTTACACGTTGATGTTCCTTCCTTGCAAACTACGGTAATTTATATTTTCAAAAAATATTCTATATATTAATATGTTTAATATAGATAGAAATAAAATAATCTTTTAATTCGAAATCTATTTAAAGGACGAGGAAGAAGCAGGTGTGATAGAGCAATTAAAGTCACAAGTATGTGATAATGTTGGCCTATATGCTCTAAAGTATGACGAGGAATTTCAGCCTTACCTACCCCTATTTGTTACAGCGGTGTGGAATTTACTCACATCTACAGGACAAAATTCCAAATACGATGCTGTGAGTAAAAGCTTAATATTGTTCCGTCAGAATTTTTTTTTTTTTTTTTTTTAAACGCAAAAGCACACCTGCATAATGATGTGTTATTACAGCTAGTATCAAATGCATTGCAATTCTTAGCCACGGTAGCTGATCGGGCGCAATATAGACATTTGTTCGAAGATCCAACAACTCTTGGCAATATCTGTGAAAAAGTCATTATTCCTAACATGGAATTTAGAGGTACGTGTACTAATATATAAATATGTGGAATATTCGCATTATTAAATTCTTAAAATTTTGCAGCGACGGACAATGAGTTGTTCATCGATAATCCTGAGGAATATATCAGACGAGATATCGAAGGCAGCGATGTAGATACCAGGAGGCGTGCTGCATGTGATTTGGTCAAAGTATTGTCTAAATACTTTGAAGGGAAGATTATGGACATCTTTGGATCATATATACAGGTAAATATAATAGAGAAGATATTGATAGCGATTTCCTGTTCAACTAATTTACATTATAAACGTCATAAAATATATATATATATTTTTTTTTTTAGGTGATGCTGCACAAGTATGCCGACGATCCGTCGAAACATTGGCGCAGTAAAGATGCTGCTATTTATCTCGTTACTAGTAGCGCGAGTAAAGCACAAACGCAGAGACACGGGGTTACTCAAAGTAGCGAGCTTGTCTCTATACCGCAATTTGCTGCGCAACATATCGAACCTGAGTTAGCAAAACCAGATGGTATATTCAATGCATATGTTCTGAAAGAGTAATAATTTAACTTAATCGAGCTTTAATTGCCAAGCGCTTAGGGCTGATTTTATTCTATTTTATTTGTTATTCAAAATCTAACTGCAATTGAATATAGTTGATAGTACAATTTACTGTAATAAATAAAAAGTTATAATATGATAATAACAAATTTCAGTAAATGAGTTTCCAGTACTTAAAGCGGACGGAATTAAATTTGTAATGACATTTAGATCGATATTACCTCATGAGATGGTAATAAGAAGTTTGCCGCAATTAATAAGACATCTAAGTGCGAGCAGTATTGTCGTACACAGTTACGCTGCTTGCGCGATCGAAAAGATATTTGCAATGAGGGGTGCCGATAATTTGTCCATGTAAGAGATAAAAGTGATATCTTAATTGTTAATTTATATAACTAAACACAGAAAATTTAAAATTTTTATAGAGTCAAAGGGGTCGATATAGCGCCATTAGCAGCGGATTTGTTGAAAGGACTTTTTGCATGTATGAGCATTCCGGGTTCCGAAGAGAACGAATATGTTATGAGAGCTATCATGAGGAGTTTCGCTATTTTGCAAGAAGCTGTGGTGCCCTTCTTGGCCGATTTACTTCCGAAACTTACCGAAAAACTCATGATCGTATCCCGGAATCCAAGTCGACCAAACTTTAATCATTATCTCTTTGAAACTTTAAGTTTATCCATCAAGTAAGCACCTGTCATTAACGTATAATAATAACTTTATCCGTATTGTTTAGGCAAAAAATGCTTTGGTTATTTGTTTCTTTCTTACTTTTATCTGACATTTTATGATCTGCATTCTTCCAAATAAAACTTGCATTTTTTTCCAGAATTGTTTGCAAAACAAATCCCGAAGCAACGTCATCTTTTGAACAAGCATTGTTTCCCATCTTTCAAGGAATTTTGCAACAGGACATACCAGGTAAATTATTATATTTATAATCGCATATGTTACACATTGTAATTGCCGGTCAATATCATTTATATTTCTTTTTTTTTTCCAGAGTTTATCCCTTACGTTTTCCAAATTCTCGCATTGCTTTTGGAGTTACGACCCACTCAAGATGTACCGGAGCCATACATGGCTCTGTTCCCGTGCTTATTATCACCTGTACTATTTGAACGTCAAGCCAATATCCATCCTTTGATTCGTTTGTTACAAGCATTCATTGGTCACGGCTCGCATCAGATTGTAGCGCAGGATAAGACGAGTGCGCTATTGGGAGTATTCCAAAAGCTAATTGCATCGAAAGCGAATGATCATGAAGGATTTTTACTAATACAAAGCATTATTGAACACTTTGAACCGTAAGAATACTCGTGAAAAATTTTCTACTAGTTTTTTTTTTTAAATATATATATACTTGTTGATTGCATTTCATAATTTTGACTATTAATATATCAATTGTAACGTTAGTATAACATTGCAGGAACATTTTGGAACCGTATATGAAACAAATTTTCGTGCTTTTCTTTCAAAGGCTTTCGACATCGAAGACAACGAAGTTTGTGAAAGGTCTAATAGTATTTTTTGCATATTACATTATTAGATACTCCGCGTCGGGCTTGATTGCGATTATCGACCAAATACAGCCGCAGTAAGTTTCATTACAAGTACTACGTAAAGACATTTCGTATCTTTTACAAGTATAAGAAATTACGACAAATGTTTTTTATATTTAGAATGTTTGGAATGGTGGTGGAACGCGTGTTCATAACCGATCTGCAAAAAATATCAGGCGAGGTCGAGCGAAAAGTGGTGGCTGTCGGAATTTCGAACTTGCTGATTGATTGTCCCGCAATGCTTGAAGCTCCATACAATTCGTATTATCCTCGCTTATTAGCTACATTGGTCGAGTTCTTTGAACTACCGCAAGATCAAAGCTTGCTACCGGAGGACGATGCACTTCCGGAACTCGATGACGCGGTCGGCTACCAAGTTGGTTACAGTCAACTCATCTGCGCAAAAAATCCTCGGAAAGATCCATTGCAAAGTATGTGAATATTCCTCCGTAATTGATTTGTCTTGTGACTTTTCTGAATATTTAAAAGTAAACAGAATACGGATTCCCAAAATGAGTTACCATTGACCTTCTCACGCTGATTTATTCGCGCAACATTCACGTTCCCAATCAATCTCTTAAAATCGGCATACATTGGGTCACGATCGCGAAATCTCCCGAGTTGCGTGCTCTCGTATGGAGCCACGCGTCACCCTACTTGTTTTACACGTAGTATACTTTTAGACATATCAAATTTTTCTAGAAAAAGTTACAGCGTTAACATATCCAAGTAAGAATTCTTGTCGTTAATGTATAAAACTCTGTTATATGTTGGACAGATATTGGTGATATTCGTTTGCATTTGGCGCAAGGCCTTGGAAGATTATCGCCAGGACATTTGCCAGGATTGTTGGGCCAGATACCCGAAGCAAACGCGACGCACTTGAGAAATTATCTCCAAACTGCTGGTATTACTGTTGCATAATACGAGCTAGATGTGCGAAACAGACTGAAAATCCATTTGATAGCTCGAAAAATGAACAATATTGAACTTAACAAATTGTAATTAAAGAAGAATCTTTTTTTATACGGTAATTGTACAACTCGTGAAATACATTATCGTATTCTACTTATAATTTACAATATTGTAGAAAATATTTGTCATTTTTTACACCATAACTTTGACCGTCATATATATTACAAAAAAAACTGGAAAGATAAAAAGAAAATACGTATTCTACATAATTGTATTTATAATTTTGATGCGCACAAGCTAAAAAGGAATGATTTAGATATGACTACGTTTTCAATTATCTACGTTACTCTCAGGTTTATAAAATATTCGTTTCTTTTTGTCAAGTCATTTATTTAATCGATTCGATACATAGCTAATATACTTTCTATGATATTTACATGTAAACTAACATTGGCACTAGTGTAAAATGCTCCTCAAACGTTCTTAAAATGCATATCCATTTCGTGTTGAATAACTTCGCCTAGTTCTCTTTTATTATTTTTTTTTTTAATGTAAGAACATTTATCTATTTAAATCTAATATCTGTCTATCATTGAATATTTATATTATTGAAAAGGAATTAATCAATAGTTTTCACAGGCGAGTGAAGTTGCCGCGATGAAATATTTTACAAATCATGATTGAAAAAGTAAAACGTCAATCTACTTTTCTAAAACACGCGAGAAAAGATTTCGGTTGAAGATCTACATTACGTATCTTTGATTGAAATATCATTAACAAAGAAAATATCGAAGAGTACGTGGGGAAGATTACCTTATAATTTATTTCTTTTTTCTTGAATATTATTTTTTATATTTCATCATATTTCTACCGTCGTGACAAATATATGATGGACAGGAAATCGCAAATAAATAATACTAAATTATATAATATAAAATGGATAATTTTTCATAGAACATACTTGAGAGGTAATAAAAAAATAGCTAATGTTTGCCTAGTGGCTATAATAACCGCTACTTTTCACAATATTTTTTAACATACGTACAAGTGGCTTGTCAGAGTGAAAATATGTTAATTGCAAGATCTTATAAAGCAAAGAAATTTTATGTTCAAATTTAAAAGAGTTGCTTTATATTATAACGTTGTAATTTAAACGGCACGTATAGCTCGAACATATAGTCAATGAATTTTCCTCATTTTAGTCAAACAAATTAAAAAATGAAAAAAGATAAGATTTTCATTAATTAGAAAAAAAGTAATGTAAAACAAACGACATGTTGATATAATAATTAAAAGTGACTCTGCTCTAAATAACGTGGATTAAAAAAATGTGTGCAATAGAGGACGCAATAGTATCATTTTATAGTTCACGCTGTTGGAATAAATGTAATTAGAAACTTTCTGCTTGCGTCTGGAGTTGACGATTTAAATCTGCATATTTTTTTCGCAAGTTTAGTAAGACGTGCTTCTGTTTAAAAAAATAATCTCTGATAATAATCTTTTCGTAATTTTTAGCCAATTAGTGTCGAAATACACATGACACATAATATAGGCTGTTTTTAAACAAGTATCACATATACGCTTGCTATGGAAATATGATTGGCATCTTGTAAATGTGCTTATACAGTGTACGATATGTAGCGTACTCGTTACTTTTTTGTAATGAAGCTACGGAGAGTAATGCACATGCCCATTGGCACAGTTGGCTGTACATGGCAATATATGAAACTGGCAATTGATTTCCATTTAAACATCCAGCGCGGAATGATCCATCAGACTCTTCAACAAGCTACTGGACATTCTGTGAGGAAAGAAGCATTATGGTTGGTAATATAATTTATACACGTAATAAAAAGTTTTCAACTTTTTTTTTACGTCACAGTCTACGGAAATTTTTTTTAAATAATATTAACGTCTAACAAGGCATTACATTGCGTTCTACATAACAAAATACATACTTTTTTATCATGTGATCGTAAATATACGATGGAATTATCGTTACGGTGATGATGTCTCCACCTTTTTCAATCTCCGTTGTAATATCTTTATCCTTCATCCCAACTACATTCTGTAAAATTTATCGATTTATCTAATAATTTTATTATTTATTCTATTGAATACTAAATAGAATATGGACGCTGTGTCATGCAAACCTTTCCGTTAATCTCGAGTATTTGATGATCGGTTAAAAGTCCGTTTCGCGTGGCCGACGAATCTTTCACTAGAGCAATTATTTTTCCGTTCTTAAATTGAAATCCGATGTACCCCATACTATCCTTGTGCATTGTTACAGTACGCTCGAGTGGTCTGTAATAAAATCGACATTCCGTTCCTTAATTAAGCAGTAGTAAAATTAATGTTCTTATAGACGAAAAGAAATAGCAAATTCTCTGACCTGTCACGCACGATTACTTTGATCCCATTGACATCCGCGTTACGGAGGAGTTTGTGCACTTGATCCATTGAATATCCAGCAACGCACACGTCATTGATGCTTAAAATTTGGTCACCGAAACGTAGTCCGGCCATTGCCGCTGGAGAATTTTGACTCACAAGGCAAACAAAGACTCCATTGTTTATCGCGTGTACTCTAACACCAACCTTTCCATCACCGTTTTTACAAAGCATCAACTATAAAAAAAAAAACCGCGAAACTACAGCATTAAAGGGTTATACGTCTTCACGAAAGCGATGCATATAATCGTGGACTTGAGAACATTTTGCTAGATACAAAACGACGTGATCGAAATCGATTTAGCAACCATCAATTATTACCTCTCTGATACCATTTGTTACATGAGCCTTCCGCAAAGCCACGGCGTGTCCTGACAAAGGAGCAATCATCCCTGCTAATGGGCTACATGTTACGTTTGTCGAAGTAAGAGCTACCTAAAATCATAATGTCAATTTCTATATTTCCACGTTTACTAATCTAAAATCTTTTCAAAAAAAAAAAAGGCTTTTTTTTATATAAAACCAGTAGGAATGAATTTAACGGTATATAATTTTTTTTACGGTATAATTAAAAATCAGGCTGCGTTATTCGTTCGTTCGAACGTTGACATACGTTATTCGCATTTTGACGCGTAGCGAGCGCATATTCAGGCATATTTTGCGCAATGGTCTCTTCGTTCAGCTCGAGACCCATGTAATCTCCCAAGGACGGATACAGCATACCGGGTGCAGAAGGAACGTAAGTCGGCGCCGAAGGAGCCGTGAGATCGGCTTGTATCGGTATCGGAGCAACGTATTGTGATTCGGCTTGTATTTGAGCCTGCAACGTTCGTTCAATTGACACACGTCATTATTTATATAGAATATAAATCTATTTGTAAATAATAAAACGAGAGACATTCGTCTGCAAATATATAATGTAAATGTTGCATACAAAATATACGCATGTTATGAATCCCTCGTGGAGCTTACCTTCATCATATGATCTACTTTCATATCTTCTAGCGTAGGATAAAGAGACATTTTGATTTTTTTATGACTATTACCTGTAACAAAGTATAGACGTATTAGCTCTTTTTTCTTCAAAGATATTTATTTTTATTTGCTTCTGTTTTTATTTGCCGTTTATCGGCAAATCCTTCCTCATTTCAAGATTTTTAAGATTTTATTTTTACTCGCTCTTGTTCGAAGAAAGTCTTGTTGTAACAATATCACGCCAAAACTTTCCTTAATAATATTTTATTTTTACTCTTTATTGATCGTACGACATAAGCATAGTCGCGCGGGATCAATATGAGTCGAAGTGGTCTTTCCATTTATTGCGACTGGAATATTTTTTTATATATGCGTTCTTTGCAAATAAAATTCCCATACATATTATACTGTTACCTCAAACGTCAAGGTGACTCCGATAGGATGGGATAACGGAAGACGTTTTACCAGGCTCGCCGTGACTAGGAATTAATCAAGGATTAAATGGATTGCAACGGACGAAAAGAATATTTAATTAATACGTTCACGAAACATTTAGTATAGGTATTTTTACAGTAATTTACCGCTTAATCTAATCTAATCTAATCTAAAACAAACGTCGGTGAGTCTAGCATTTAATTACGAAAACATAAAATCATTTGTTAAGTATATATAATTCAAACAAAAGTTTGCAAGTATTCACATAGTTCAGAAACATGTACTCGTGCAAAAACTCACAATCATGCAAATAACATTTTACATTTCCGCATATAAAGCATGAAAGTGCAAGAGAACGTTGTTTGTATCACGACAAGCTTCACACGGATAGTCACGCAAGAGTTTATCATTCCTAATGTGTGAGTCATACACATTCTTTTCTCTCTACTTAACATATTGACATTCGTATAATATATAATTAAACAGGATAGTATTTCATAAAACCAAAATAGAATACATCAAGTCCCCACGAGTTACTCGCTTATCTTTAACTTTTTTTTCTTTTTTTCTGCATGCTATGAAGTATTAATTGTGTGTTGCCTATACTATAACGTTACGAGTAATTATAAGGAAGAAAATGGGACAGATTTGGAAATGGCAAGAAGAAGAAGAAGAAGAGCATGTAGGAAAGATTATAAATGTTAAATATTAAACATGCGTATAAATATGTAAGAGACTAAAGCTTTTCTTTTTAATGCATAAATATTTGAAACTTTTACATATATAATTTTATTACTGGAGGGAGACGCCTAAATTTTGCCAATAGACAGAGCCCTTTGGCTTCTGTCTCATATCTCATTGCCCAGGAAGGTTTGTTTCAATAAATAAGAACATTTTAAATCACTTTTACGTCATATTGTCCGAGCTGTGTTGCATCATACATACTGCGTACAGGGCGTACGTACGTCATGAAAGATAATATCGCGCGATATCTTTGAGCAACGATAAAAATTCTGTCTTACTTGTAAGAACAAAGGCAAAGTGTTTATTTATTTCATTTTTGTAAGCAAAGTAAATACTAGATTAATACTGTCTAAAGTTTAAAGTATGTATTAAAGTATTTACATTCCTTTTGGGGGTGCTTCCAAGTACATTAAGGGCACAGTGTAATTAAGTTACATATAATTAGCGATAATAGGGCAAGCTGCGCGTCTACTCACGGCTCGATGATTAATGACGCATGGAAGATCGCATACCCCGATATTGTGACGAATATATTACTTAATCGGATAAAAACGTGTCTTACCAAGGGATATGGGGATGTCAGTCAAAAGTGCAAGGTTTAAGTACGCTGAACCACGTCAATTCAAATTAAATTGCTAACGCAAGTCGTCGAGATCCCTGGAAGTTTTTCTTGTCGCAAACTATCACAATTAACCAGAATAAACAGGTCGAGACAACTCTCGACACCCTCTGCGCACCTGCACAATCCGCATGTATTGACAATTGACACAATTGACGAGTGACCCGGGTGACGGTGACGGCCGCGTGGCGCGTGACGGAAACAGCAAGGCAAGCAAAGGCAAGTGCCTCTAGTAGACGCGGGTTGACAATTAAATTAATATGGCGTCGTTGCGTCTAAATTTGACGTGCTATTTGAGCTCGTTCTAAGCGATCTCCCTTCCCTGCTTTTTACTAGCCTACGAAACAACTTCAACTTAATAATGTATAAGTGTTACGAAACGTCAGAATAATACAAACGTGTAAAATTAGTCGTATATGTTATAAGCTAAACTATTTGAAATTTTCAACGCAGTTACACGAGAACTTTCAGGTTGAATAATATGACTATTGAATACCTTCCGTGGTCTATGGTCTATGTATTGTTATGTCAATGTTCTTGGCCGCCCCCACTCCTCCACCACGTGCCCCCACGTGTCCAACACTCCAACCCCCCCACGTGATCAATATTGTAAAGATGGCGACGTACTTGTGCTTTGCGCCCATTTGCGCCCGGGACCGGCTGTCAATAGTAGACACTGTAGACAGTACAGTAGTAGGGTCAATTAAAGCGCGCTACCTGCCTTAGAGAGATGCGCATTGCGCACGTTCTAAGAAAATTATTTAAATATATTTCAAGCGCACGTAAGCGCGCAGTTGAATACGAAGCGTGAGGTGATAACGGTTCGACTCGTCGTACACAAACGAGACGTAATCTCGGCGAGAGACAGGTTCTTTGAGAATAGAAAACACTATTAGGTGATCCCTTGACCCTTGATTTTCTCTGACAGATGATATCAACGCGATACGTATCGTTCCTGTCGGGAATAGTGATAGCCTCTCTAACATGGGCGTTCAGTTTGTATCTTTACTCAAGGCTGTCGCAAAATTCTATCACTGCCAGTCCTACGATATTGGTGCCTGGGCGTGGCGTTTCCACGCGTGGCGAAAGGATCGACAAGGAGATCATGCTACGCGACAATGTTGTCGTTGCGCGCAACGACGAGCAAATCTTAGTTGGTAAGGAAGCCTACAACTTCAAGGGCAATCAAAATCTTAGGAACAACGATCTGTTCTTCCGGCAACTGCAGCCTGCACCGGTAAAACCTGCAGTCACTTTGGATCAAGGTATCACCGGTCATAATTAAATTGTCAAACTTGGGAAAGTAACCGAGCAAAATATTTTAATAGGTTTAGATGACGTGGGCATGGTAAAAAATTTGGAGGATCAACGAAAGAGAGACGAGGGTTACAAGAATTATGCCTTCAACGTTCTGATATCGGACAATCTCGGTGTGCGAAGAACGATACCGGACACGAGACACAAATTGTGCGGAGCGCAAAAATATCCTACCGCGTTGCCAAATGCCAGTATAATCATCTGTTTTTACAACGAACATTATACAACCCTGTTGCGATCCTTGCATACCGTGCTCGAGAGAACGCCAGCGACGCTTCTGCATGAAATTATCTTGGTCAACGATTATAGCGACAGCGATACGTTGCACGAAAAGATAAAAGTATATATTAAAAACAATTTTAATGACGAAATACGCGTGTTCAAGACCGAGAAAAGGGAAGGTTTGATCAGAGCGCGGGTGTTTGGAGCTAGGAAAGCGACCGGCAAAGTTTTGATCTTTTTGGACAGTCACATAGAAGTGAACGAAATGTGGATAGAGCCACTTCTCTCAAGGATCGCTTACTCGAGAAATATCGTACCGATGCCCGTGATCGATATTATAAATGCAGATACGTTTCAGTACACTGGGAGTCCCTTAGTGAGAGGTGGCTTTAATTGGGGTCTCCATTTCAAATGGGACAATTTACCACTTGGAACATTGAAATATGACGACGATTTTGTAAAGCCCATCAAGTAAGACGTCAAGTATACTTTATACATGTGTCTGTACATACATACAGTTGTATCACGTAATTTTTTTATACAAGAAAATATATCTCGACGTTCTATATATGCGCACAGACTTTTTGTATAAATAAATACTTTTTTTTATTAATAAACAGATCGCCGACTATGGCCGGAGGATTGTTCGCTATTGATAGAGAATATTTTACAAAAATGGGAGAATACGATGTCGGTATGGACGTTTGGGGTGGAGAGAATCTTGAAATATCATTTCGAGTAAATATTTTGTATCTTCTTTTATACTTGATTTGCCATATATGTCGCGCAAAACAATGTTCGTAATTTTTTTCTTCTTTTTTTTTTCTTTAGATATGGATGTGTGGCGGCAGTATCGAGCTTATTCCCTGTTCGCGAGTAGGTCATGTATTTAGAAGACGACGGCCTTACGGTTCGGACGACCCGCATGACACCATGTTAAAGAATTCTTTGCGAGTCGCGCACGTGTGGATGGATGAATACAAAGCGTACTTTCTGAAAAACGCTAAAACGATTGCGTATGGCGATATCTCGGAACGATTAACGTTGCGCCAGAGATTAAAGTGCAAAACATTCGGCTGGTACTTGAAGGTGGTTTATCCTGAATTAACATTGCCAGATGATACGGAAAGGCGACTGAAGGATAAATGGGCCAAGCTTGATCAAAGACCGATGCAACCTTGGCATTCGAGGAAGAGGAATTATACCGATCAGTATCAAATCAGACTTTCAAATACCGCACTCTGTATCCAGAGTGAAAAGGATATCAAGACTAAAGGCTCGAAACTTATTCTAATGCCTTGTTTAAGAATTAAATCACAGGTAGCGTATTATTATTGTCAACTTAGAAAAGGAAGATATGACATTTGTTATTTTTCAACGTTACATACAAATAACGCACCGCACGCCGTACTCTTGCAGATGTGGTATGAGACCGATAAAAATGAACTGGTACTTGGTCAGATGCTTTGCATGGAAGGAGCCGAGAAGATTCCAAAACTTGGAAAGTGTCACGAGATGGGAGGAAGCCAAGCGTGGCGTCACAAGCGCGTTGTAAGATTTCTTGATGCAGCACAGTTCTTGAACGTTTGTGTTACAACGCCTAAACTTGTAGAAAACGCGTTTTCTTTTTTTACAACAATCGTTATTGGATATACACAGAAATAATTTTTTTACAAGTGCAAGTGCTTATCGGTTTAATAAATAGCACGTAAATATTAAATATTTCGAAAGTTTCGCAACACTGAGCGTCGTAAATGTTTTCGTGTTATAGAATGGCACACCCATCTACAACATGGCAACAGGAACCTGTTTAGGAGCGATGCGCGATGTAAGAAACAGTCCGCTTATCATGGCGTTATGTACGAGATCGACGACTTCATTGATAACGTGGGATCTCCGTCGGTCAAAAGCTCCATCCAAGGAAATCAGATGACATAGGAAGAAAAGTCGTAAAAATAGAAAAAAGAATTCCGAAGACTGGCTTGGAAGAAAATGGTAGCTTCTTTGATAAATTGTATATACTCGAAAAATGATTGCAATTAAAAGTAGGATATCTCACATGCGTCGAACTTTAAAGTAATTTTGCCCAATACAGAAGAGAGAGAGAGAGAGAGAGAGAGAGAGAGACATTAAAGTAGAGTTCTAAAACAGTTGAAAGTATCGTACGAGTATAGGAAAACTCGTGTAAAGGATTAAATTTATTGGATATGTGTATATATACAAATATATTAACAACTTTTTTCACTTTATATAATGGTAAATATAAGTTTCCTATTTATATTTGATAAAGATTCTGTTATAACAATGCTCTCTGTATTATATTTTTGCACAATATTGTAAGAAAAAAGTCTATTGACAAATGCGCAAAGCGTTCTAGCAAAACTCGTCGTTATAATATAAAATGTCGTTGTACATAATTTTTACGTTAAGAATAAAATTAAACGTTTCTAAACCAACCATTTATGATCTATTTTCTATTTTTTAATCCCATGTTTTTTTATACGCCCGTTATTTAAACTGCCAACAGGCTATACGTTCAATTTACGTCTATATTATACGTATATTTCATAACCAAACTTAAACTTTTGTAGATGAGCCTTTAAGTCTATCCTAACCTATTTTCTCGACTTCAAAACGCTTGTTACGCAGTGACGAGAAATCAAAGAAAAATCGCAGAAATGACCCATTCAAAGGATTTAAATTTGGCTAGGAAGACTCTCGTGGCATCACTCGGCGAAAACGCAAAATTGTAAGTTTTTCTATTTTAAAGAACGAGGCGTGTATATATGGAATGTTGATATATGAAGGACACACTTAACCTATAAAACTGTGGTTTATAATTTTATTTTTATGATTATTAATAGATATTTCGAAAAGATGAAGCTGTGGTTCCAAATGAAGGTATAATTTTGCACGTAGCTTTGTCAGATATATATATATATATATATATATATATATATATATATATATATACATATATTTCGCATCGTATACATATAAAATTGTTGTTTCAGACTACAAAAGAAGAATTTGATTGTGAGGCTCGTAATCTCATGACAGATGATCAAGTTCACTTGCATAACGAGTTCCTGCTGTGTCTCTTTAACAAAGTTCGCGGATTAGCCGCCGTTACGCCAACCAAGGTAGATAGGGATAAAGTTTCAAAAGAGAGAAGACTAAGGCTGAAACGCAAATACAAGACTGATAAATCAAACTTTGAGGTTTGTAGCGGTGTGTTATATCGCATACGCGCGCAACACCGCACGAATATATAAATATAGTATCCGTTATATTGTTTCTTTCCAACAGCCAGCGGACATGTATGTAGAGGTATTGGGTCAAGCCTCATCGCCGGTCGGAGACGAACCTATAGGCGCTAATCGCTCAAGCGCCCAAGAACTTGTATTGCCAGATCGCACTTTTGTATTAGCTCGATTAATGCTCGCGGCATGGGAAAATAATATGGACGGAGCTGAAGAGAATACCGCGCATATTGTTATAGCGGCAACGCAAATTTTCTTGAAAAATATACTTACTGCAATTTTCACACGTAGAAAAGGATACGCTGTTCGAGAGGGCTCTTTTATTTATAATATAGGAGAACCAGTACCTAGCTCGTGGAAAAGAAATTCCATATACATAAATCCATTCAATTCCGGGTAAGTTGCAAGCTCTACGTTTGATGTTATCGACTCGTTTAATATTGGATTCATTTTGAATTACAGACCGACAGAAGTAATAGAACCTTATGGCCAAATCCCTGCGTCGAAATCAAGCTTTGAAGAAGCCGAACAAGCTACTGCTTTTTCATACGCTTGTTCCACGCAAACCACTCGTCTACCGTTAAAACCAGTAAGCACGGCTGATTTGCAGTATGCATTAAAGGTAATAATAAAAAAAAGTCTGTTCCTCTGCGCTCATCACGTTTCACACATGTCAAGATCATATATTTTAACTGGTTTTCGTTTCCCCAAATAGATTTATAAAAATCTTGTTAGCAATCACACCATATACGCTACAAATATGGAGCGATTATACACATATGCCACTCATCCAACGTGGGAAGATTTGGAGGCAAAAAAGTTATTACGTCAACCGTTAATATAAAGGATTCTCGCCCGTGTCCTAGTCGTCGGTATGCTTTCGTCTTCTTTGACAACGTTTACGTTTCTTATAGTAGTAGACGTATTATTATTAAAAATGTTTAACGTATCCTTCCTCACCGCACGATCTCGTAACATATATGGTATTATAGAACAGATGTTTGGCTCTCACGTACTTTAAATCGTTTAAAGGTTTATTCAACGTCTGTCGTAATGTACATTCGTTTTTTACATAGTAACGTAAGTAACAAACTAAGCTGTAAGCTATACTTTTAATGTCATGTAACGTCACCACGTTTAATTTGTTGATATAACAATGTATAACATATCACGTAATCTACTATAACGTAAAAAGAATAATTTATAATTTTATCATCGTTACATTCTTATTTGAAATTTGCCAGCTTTAGTGATGTATTTGACACCTTTGAACGGCTTATACTTTTCGCCATACATATCTAACCGATTCACCTTCAGTCCGGATACCGCTAATTGATTGATCGTAAAATGCACCTGAAAACAAGGTATCAACGTGTCACGCTCCGTTGCGAAAGATTAAGATTAATATTTCGTAAGATGTGGCCGTATCATACGTACATTAATGGCAGGATTTGATTCAATAACAGCCGTTGAATTTTGTATTGTAATCTGAAATATAAAATCTTGTACGGCACACGCATTCGTTATAGATATACACGTTTCTAGAAGCTTTATACGTCGCCTACCGATCCTCTTAGATTTGGCAGCTTTGAAACGTCGATTCTTCCAATATCCCACAGCAATATCTTGCTGACAGGATCAAACGAATATTTTCCTTGGTTTGGAGTTAAAGTGCAATTCAAAACTATCTTTGGCATTGGAATTTCTAAAGTCACATTTTCAACCTACAATTATAACATTACGAATTAGTAATAATACGTGTACGGCGGATAACTTACACGTAAATCCGTATATATAGGTATATCCATAAAAAAAATAACTTACTGTCCTACCAATAGTTTGTTTCGGTCCAACAGTTATGTCTAACCTACCACCTCCTGGTTCTTTTAGACTAATATTATGTCTTACGTATATAGGAATTGCTACAATGCTTTGCGATCCTATGTGATACGAAAGGAGGCGAAAGTTACCATCGGGCGGAATAAAAGAAAGTATCCTCTCCGACTAAAACAAGGCATATACATACCTATAAACTTAATAAATAATTTTTACAAATATATAACGTTACATTATTCGCCTATATACCTCCCATCTTTTGAATCGTACGCAAGGATGGAAGCTCACGTCGTCGAACAGTCTTGGATTCATAAACGAAAGGGTAAGATCTGGCATACCGCTTAGTTTTATACAACAGTCAACCTAAAAAATTACGTATACGTTACGATGCTATATAAGTACGATTTATGTGGGACACTATGGAACATACGTAGCCCTGAATTTCTGCAAACACTGTCGCTCCAGTTCGATCGATAATCGCATCTACTTCTTCGACAACATCAAAATAAGCTTCATTGTTGGTATACTTCACTCCAGTTCGTCTCCAAGGAACATTAGACAGTTGTCCACTTGGCAAGATTGCGCTAACGCTATATAAATGACGTTACAAAAAATATAAACGAATCCTTTGGTGCTGGTCTACAACCTTGCTTTAAAAAATATTTAAGCTCTAAGCCGTAAGAACGTGACCACGCACACGAGAATGTGAGAGGAGACGACTCGCGTGTGCGTGGTCACGTTCTTACAGCTTAAAGCTTAAATACCCTTTAAAGCAAGGTTGTAGACCAGCACTTACGCATACATCTTGTCGTGACGCTTAACATAAAACGGCTTGTACATTTTGTACGTGAGATGTACTTACTTGGATTTGCCTGTAACAGTATTCGCTATAGTGCGTAAAATATTGGGTGGTTTGATCAACTCCTTCAATATATTGGATTCTGTGGCCAGAGGGAAACCATTGTCCAACATCTCGTCCAGCAATTCGTACACCACCACATAGTTTTCTTTTATAATAGTTTCTGTGCATTCGCTGAAATAATCTTCAAAGGTATCCACTACCCTGTGTAAGAATTCAATGACGAATAATGGTGGAACTGGAAAAATGCAAAGAACATTTATATTCGTGCTCTACATATAACGCTTATAATAAATGGCCGTGCTTATCAATGTAAGCGTACCCTCTGTCATGCACACTGCCACAAAAAACATATTACAGCGATATATGCTGATAAGATAATGATGCGGAGTAGCTATCACCGGCGGTGTGTCCTCCGGAGACAAGACTCTTCGCTGCTGATCAAAGAAATAGTCACAAAGCGAACGTGCGACTGCACTCTTCCAATGTTTCTCCATGAAAACATCTCTGTGTGCATACAAAACGAAATTAAATAACAACACACATGTCGCGCAACAAATATAAAAATAGTTTAGCAAGCACGGACAGAAAATATTTACTCCACATGGGAACGGCTACGTCACACGTTGTGAAATAATAATCTGTCAAACTTGCAGTTTACTTTGTCCTACGCGCTTTGACACTTACCCCGAAGAATTTATAATAAAGAGACTATTTATCATGTTTATGAATAACACAAGTATGTTTGAGGCTGGAAAATTTTAATTACGGAAATGTGTGACTACGTTCAACGTTAATAAACAAAATCAGAAATGGTTTCATGTAAATATATATGTAACAATATGCTGATAATACACAGGCTTGGGGCTTGGAAGAGATGAAAATGTTTCCTTTTCGACGCGTTTCGAAACGCATCTAGATCTAGAGTAATAGTAATCAGTAATGTAAAAATATGGCCACGTGCAGCTCTTGGGGATTGGGGAGCGTCCCGTTTGACGTCACGCGTTGCGATTGACCACAGCCACTCACAGCCTCCGATGCCTAGAGTTTTTCCACTGGACCAGCCAATTGACGACGTGGTCACGTGAGTCCTACTCCACTTCTGTTGCTGAAAAATAAAAACGTGGCCAATGGCCGCGTTTAGCAGACACACAACTGTTGCACAACTGTTGAGTTTGAGTGTCGTCTTCGTCGCAAAACACTCTGCGTTGCGTGGTCGGTTCTAAAAGTAAGAGCCAATCACGTTCGACTGCTACTGAGCGGTTTGTTCTGCTGAACGCGCCCAATGAGAACCTTTTTGTATGTGTGTCATACATACACGTGTACATACATACATGTGCGTGTTCACTTTGTTTTGATTCTGACGGACTTATCGAAAAATGAGCGAAATATCAAGTTGGGAAGATATTGAAAACGATCGTAAGCTAGAAAACTTTTATCTGTCAAATAAGACGTTATCTCTATATGACGATTTGCTATTGTATATGGCCCGGTTTCACCAACGTGATTTAATCTAATCGGTCGATTAAACTCACTCTTCATCTCTTTCCAACTGTTCCCCTAGAAAGAGACGAAGAGTGAGTTTAATCGACCGATTAGATTAAATCACGTTGGTGAAACCGGGCCTATAGCTAACAAAATATACATCAATTTCAGAGTTCTTTAAACAGCTGTTGGATGTTGATTTCAAAAAGACTGATGTTGTTGAGCCATTGTTGTCGGTGGCTCAACAATTAAACAAATTAGGACAAGGTAATGTTTACATAACGCTTTATTTAACGTGCTTTGAAATAATACTGAAACGGTAAACGCTGCTTCTAGCTATCGAGGTGCTGAATGCCGAGCTGCAAAGGCAAGTACTTGCGAATCACCAAGATTTACTATCTCAAGCAACATGGGTGGAGAAATTAGAAGAAGTGCTTTTTATAATGCAGTCTCATATACAAGTGAGCAAGGACACGTTAATATCAATATCAATTCGAATTTAAAAAGCAACACGAATAATAATACGTTTTGTTTCAGAGCCTTTTGTCGGCAGTGGAGCGATTGCGTGGCAAGATTATCGATCCATTTAATAGAATTGAAATGCAAACGGTTGTACTAGCACGGCTTCACGAAACCTCCGATCTTTTAAGAAGAGTCTCTAGGATGCAACATTTGTCGAAACGTTTAACGTCTCAAATGAGTAGCATTACTCAAGGGCCAGATATCGTTAAAGCTGCTAATAGTCTTCACGAGCTTGGTACACATATAATTTTCTAGTGTTTTCTTCCGTTCATCATTTAATCTTATGTGTACCAATATGTTACATTATGAAATTTATATATACAGAACAATTAATGGCAGACACGGATCTTAACGGCCTAGATGTAATCGCGGATGACCAGCAGGCTGTAAAGACTCAGAGAGCTACGGTACAAAGAATAGCCACTCATACGTTAACGCAAGGTTTACGGACGATGGACAGAACGAAGGTGTCATATACGTATTTTTAATACAGCTAATAATGTTTTTAATCTGAATTTGAATCTACAAACGAAATATACGTAACTTTTCGTTCCGTATACGTATAATAGTTACACTAATGTATAGATATGTATGGGGACAGGTGAGCACGGCTGTGCAGGTCTTTCAAAACTTGGGAATAATAGGCGGCGCCGTAGACACAACTATAGACTCTACCCTGGCTGAAATAGAAAGAATTTCCACAGAATCGTTAGATGTATCTTTGGTGACGAATCAGGACTTTGGGAAACGCGGAGCGCCGGGCAGAGCTACGATTCCGTCGCCCGGATCGTCCGGGAATTTACGCACGAGAATTTGGGAAAATCTCGAACGTCTTTTCCAAGATACTTTATATACGCACTGTCTGCAAGTAACGTGACAAACGTTTTGCTCACGATGCATTTCATTCAATGTACATTTTTACGTCAGCCATTTTCATACAATGCTCGTTTATATTTAGATTGAATTGCTGCAAAGAGTATTATTGGAACACCACACGCAAGGATTTCACGCGTTGTCCGAGAACGTTTGGGATAAGGTAAACGCTCTCCTTGCAAAAGTCTTGCGTGAACGTGCTCAAGGTAAACTAGAAATATATATTAAATACTCTGACGTTGCGTCAAAGAAAGTTTCACGCACGGATCTTACAGGCGCGTCATTTGTAAAACAAGCCCTAGAAGGAGAGTATCCAAAATTTTTAAGAATATTTTTAGATTTGAGTAAACGCTTAAAAGAGAGATCTCACAGTATTGGGATTTATGGTATCGAGTAAGTATATCTCATATAACGTGAACGAACCGCATATATGAACGTTTATATTAATGTGTATCTTTAATATACCTACAGGCGCAATGTTTTCGTACCATTCGAAAATGCATATTTATCGCGCTCGGTATCTCGACTTCTGGATCCAGTTCACAATATGTTTTCTGGAGAAGGTTTGCCGACACATGACGAGATTGACAGTCTCATACGTATGATTACAAAGTAAGTCTGACATGTTTCCTACATTGTCTAATTCATTGAAGAAAGTGTATAAAAGAAATATATTCCGCCGCGTCTACAGTGAACTAAGCGTCGCACTGGTGGATGATGGACTCTCGACCGTGGTGTCACGTAATGTGGGAAAAGCAATAAGACTGTTCTGTTTAAAATGCGAGCAAAGTGTGGTGACCGGTGGCGAGGCCAGCCAAGTAATCGATTCCCCTACTACTGGTCAGCAGACAAATGTCACGCTCGGCAATCTTCTCCATTATCTTTCTAGCCAGACAAATCGAGTAATAGCTAATCTGGCGGGGGGCTTACCCTCCGAAGGGAGCGTTGTCATTACCACGGCGCTCAAGGAAACAGACGAATTAACGAAGAACTTGCTCGCGCCGTTGTTAACTTCTGTTAGCGATGCAATCGAAAGTATTATTTTAACAATGCACGATGATCCCGAATTTAGAGAGTAAGTCCTTCGTATAAAAGTCTCAATATTTATTTTTATTTTTATCTACCGATCTGATCTCATCGCATAACATTGATATTTTAATTACGTAGCACAAGTAGCCCTCTGGGAAAGGAAATCGGTTGTTCTCTTTACATGCGTGAATTACAAGGCTTTATTTTACGATCCGTCAATACATTTTTACTACCGTACAAAAATCAAGTGGTTGTAGCTGAAAGGTAATGTTACACTCTACTTTTGTTTCTCTTTGTCCGTCGGTCATCTCGGTAACAACGTATTAAAATGTCATTAATATCATTAAAGTTGTAAAGCTGTCGCGTCGAGATGCATCGAGTTATTTGTGCGTCATGCTTGCTTGCTGAGACCTCTGACTGATTTTGGAAGAGCGAAACTTCTGGTAGATCTCGCTCAGGTACGTCGCTCTTACGTAAAGACAGACGTATCGAGTACAAATACATGTGAAACAGCGTGAAAGTTTTAGATGGAACGAGCTGTGACGCCGTTGTGCCGTGGTGGCCAGATGGGTCTGCTTGAGCAACAGCAATACAGAACTTTGCGAGCGCTGAAAACTTTACTTCCCCTCAATCCTGAGGAGATGGTAGACAAAATTCTAGAAGGACAGGGAGAGAGTAGCGTCGCGCCATCCCTTATTCTTCTGCATCTGTTTTCTGGCGCGCCGCCTGAATTAGCGTCACCGCACGAGGTGAAATAGATCGTTAATTTTGTAGAGTTACAAGAGTTAGAAAAGAGACGATGTACATTTACGTTTTAAAAAAAATTATGTATATTTTATATGCCGCACACAGAGCGCTGGATGGTCTGTAGGCCGATTATCTCAGTGGATGGACAGCCATCCGAACGAAAGAGACAGATTAGCGCTGTGCAGTGGACCATTGGAACGTTATCAGTTAACAATCCGTCAACAAAATCTTCCATCGTTTCACCCTCTCTTTCCACTGATGATGAAATTAGCTAACTTGAGAGAACACTCAAGTCAATAAAATGTGTCGTGCATATAAAAATATAACATAAACATATTTTTCCAAATGTATACGAACTAGAAGAGTTAAATTTTAAGTTGTAATTATATATTTATGGTATATACCTATGTTTATGTTATTAATATATATATTATAAGCTCATTTTTGTTCTATGAAACAATGTAACATCTGAATTTATTCGAAAAAATATGATAACGTCGTTGGAAAACGAAGCACCGAGAATATCCTAATGTCATACATATTCCACACGCTTTGAATATACCGTCTTTTGCATAAGTATAGCCCTAACATCAATGTAATGCTTATTGTTATAGTCCAACCGGATTTACTCTTGGGATTAATCCAAGTTGCTGGTACACCAATATTATTTTCCTTCGCGATCTGCAATGTAAGGCGGATGAGTCGTAAACAGTGATAAACGTGTCGTACTTAAATTTGATATTAGCTCTGTAATACCTCTTGAGCTAATTTTTTAACTTGCATTATCTCATTCTTTAAGAGTTTTAAAGTTTTTTGCGTTTTTCTCAGTTCTTCTTCATATTCCGTTCTTTTCACAGGCGACAAAACGATATTTTCGCTCGCAGCTTTCAGCAAATTATTTTTGATATATTGGAAACTAGAAGCTATCACGCCAATCTGCTTTTTCGCATTTGTTAATGATATCACACCGTTGTAAATTCTGCAACCACATGTATATATTTATATATATAATTCGCGATATTAATCATTTTGTTCCATATATTCCTATAAAAATAATATAAAGAAATGTAAAACATACGTATACGAATCCGTTTTCTTAATATTGCCAAAACTATCTATACGCCACTTTTTGCTGTGAAATTTGTCAAGACTTCCTAGGAATTGTTCTCTATGAACAGTAATATCAATTCCTAAGCGACAAAGATCATCTTCTGTCAATTGCAAAAAAGTTTTAATATCCATTCCTTGAAATAAAATCCCATATTTTTCCAAGCCCATTCCATATAGCATCACTGATATATCATAATCTAAAGCTTCCTTTTCTCTAGGATATAAATTTGGAAATAAATCTCTCCAAGTTATTACTTCGGATATCTTGCAACAAGTTATCACTTCTTCTTCATCTTTGTCCAATAGAGCGGATACCTAAACGGCGGAACAAATATTTTAGAATTAAAATAAAAAGTTTAATGATGAAGCACAGATGTAACGTACCTCTGTGAATCCTTTTGTATCCGCGATATCCTTGGCAGATAAATTGTATACGTCGGTCAGTGAAGTATTTGCGTTATGTGCCAAAAGAATTCTGATAATATCAGGCTTATTAGCTGCAGCAGCATAGATCAATGCCTATAATCGACGCGAGACGTTATATATAATAAAAACAATTTCGGACGTCTAATGGCGTTAAAAACTTACAGTTTTTCCATCGCTGTCACTTGCATCAATGTTTTGTACGTATTTCACAAGCTCGCCGACGAATTCCGCGTCCTGCGACATACATGCGTACATTAGAGCTGTTTCCCTGCAAAACGTGTGACAGTTAATGGTTCGTATACCAAGGCAGTACGAGTGATAATACGTTTAATATCAGACCATAGTTTCTAGAGATTTCTCATCTGTATAGTATTACGTTTACATTTTACCTCCGCTTATTTGTAACATTTGCATCAGCTTTTGCTTGTATCAGAAGTTCAAGGCATTTTAAAGATTTTTTTGTCGTTCCCTTCGTGGAATTGCACAGTGCCATGAGAGGTGTGAATCCATCTGTACAATTAGGTGATTACAGAAATCTTACGCTAAACTCAAAAGACGGAATACACAAACATCACGCCATACCTTTATGCTTCGTCGGGTTTGCACCGTGTAACAAGAGATACTCTACTATTTCTGGTTCTACCGATGAAGTCGCATATAACAATAGAGTCCATCCAGTATGCAGGAACTTATTGACATCATGCTCTACATCATGTTCTACATAAAAAAAACATTTCATATAATACGCTCTATTTGGTAATATGTATTTAACACCAGAGAGAGAGAGAGAGAGAAAAAAAAAGATGTCGATATTACTTGACAATCCACGAGTGCGTAAAGGAGAAGAAAATGGGCTGAATCAAGAATCTGCGTGATATGAGAACAGCGACGTAATGATGCTTACGTTCGAAATATTCCTGTATCACTCCTATGTGTCCCATTGTACACGCTTTTACAAGGCGATCTTCGTAGACACGTTCCTCCGTGTATACCTTGAAATCGATGTCCTTCGTCTCCTCTTTCGTCGAGTCCTTTCTTGGGGTATAACTCTCTGTGTGGGCTTTCTCGGCAGGCTCTTTCTGTAAGGGAAATGGGGAACGGGGTGAGAAAGGTACGGGGCTATAGTTGAGCAAAACGTAATATGTATCTCTGCCGTGACTTGCCGTAACCGTACCTTCTCGAGAGGGAAGAAGACATCGTCGTAATCGTCATCGTCATCGTCATCGTCGTCATCAGACATACCAGCGGGCATCAAACACTTGTACTTCGACATCGTTATGACGCGAGGATCGAGAAGATAAGAATCAAGTTTCCTTTTTTAGCGTGTCACGTCACGTCTCTCGAAAGCACTCGAAAGAGAGTCGAAAGTGAGATTAGTGAATGGCAGCTGGCAGCTGGCCACAGCTGGCAGCGAAAAGGACGGAAAAAACGTCGGGGGATTGGCGGCAAACCGACCGAACCGGCTACGCGTGCGCTGTGCCGTGCCGGGTGCCGGGAGTGCCGGGTGCCGGCTGGGTCTACTGTTTACGCCGTTTAGGCGTTTACCTTAACTTGCGTTTATTTGTTTACGAAAGTCCGATATACAGAGCACAGAGCGCTGAGCGGAGAAAAACAAGACAAAGGATGCTCGATATCAGTCGATTCGGCAATTCGATTCGGTATTGTAGACTTTTTTTCGTTGTATTGCGCCGTCTCTTCGGCCTCTTGACATTTCTTGGAGGTTATATCGATTATGTGTCAGAAGGCACATCAAGTCAAGCACATCAAGCACATGCGGTCGAAGGTCGAACTGATGCGGTTAAAATGTGGTAGAATGTGGCACAACGCCACCGTTTGACGCTGCTCGTCGGCCAAAAAGTACACGTCGTTCGGGATCGTACGACAAAAACGTGACGTTCTCCTTATAATTAATTTGTCTTATTTGTTCAGTTCTGCCGCAGATCTTTTACAAGAGTGCCCGCACCAAAAAAGTTTCGTCTGTCAGTATATAGGGTCAGCAGTATTTCGCCGGCTGGTTACTTCAATCTACTACTTATCCGCCAAGTGAGTTTAATTAATTTAATTAGATACGTTCAAAGAATCCTGTGATAAACAAGGAATGAAGGAAATAAAATGGGTGAAAGCGAGAACGAATCTTCGGAAGAACGGCCGCATTTGATCGTGGCATTTGACTTCGGATACAATGATAAGTCATATAATAACTGATAAATCCGTAAGAAAACGATCAAACGACGCACCTATACACCTACGTTATATTCAGCTATCTGTGTGCTGTGTAACGCATCATTTAAGACCAAAGTGAAAAATGAGAGAAATGGGGATGACACAGGCCAAAAAACTTATAATGCACATATAGCACCGATCGCAGTTTTTAAACCGCAATATAAGTATTTACTTGGTATATGCGATAAACAGAAAGAGCTTCAAGTTTTTCCTCGTGTTCAAATAAAGTAAAGATGTTTAAAAGTTGACCAGGTTTGTTTAACGAGTTATCTAGCGCGTTGAACGTACACCACTACGGTCTCACAAAGTATATCGGGCTTTATAAAGTTACGTATGTGTCGCGTAGCACGTTGGCAGAGATCTGCGCGATTCTCGGCGGCTGTATAACGCGACGCAATTATGCTTTAATTATATTATTAGTATTATTACAGAGATGGGTCGTGGGGTGCTCGTGGCAATCGATTTTGATCACACCATCTGCGAGGACAACACCGACGTGGTAGTGCAAAACTTGCTGACGGAAGCAATACCCAAGAATGTGGAGAATCTGCGGAAATCCAGCGGCTGGTTGCCCTACATGAACAAGATCTTTGAGCTCCTGCACGACAACTCCGTGAACGCGAGTCAAATCGAGGAGCGTATTGTCAGTATACCCGCGGTTGCGGGGATGACGGAGCTTCTCACTTCCCTGCACGTCAACGGTCACGAGATCATCGTTATCAGCGACTCCAACAGCCTATTCATAGACTACTGGCTGAGGAACAGACAGCTGAAACACGTGGTTTCACGCGTTTTCACAAACCTGGCCCGATACGACGACGACGGCAGGCTGAGGGTGGACGCGTATCACACGCAGCACGCGTGTAAGATGAGCTCCGTCAATCTCTGCAAGGGCCAGATCCTGATGGACTATATTCAGGATAAACGCAAGGAAAGCAAGAGCTACGAGAGAATTGTCTACATCGGTGACGGGTATAACGATCTCTGTCCGATTTTGCGTCTCTCTCAAGTCGATTTGGCATGTCCGCGTAAGGCGTATCCGCTCGCCACGCAGCTCAACAACTCGTCTACCTCCAGATCGATGAAGGCAAAAATTATACCGTGGGAGAACGGTACGGATCTACGACGCACGTTGCAACAGATCATAGAGCTTTGTTAGCGCGATCCAATCGTTATAGCGTTCGCGTTGGTCAACTTAAATCGAGCCAGATACGCACGCGCGACGCGCGACTAACTGCAATGTATTCGCTCTTTTCATTTTGTATTTGTCTCGTTTTATCCGTACACGTCAATCTGTCCATACCTTCGTGCGTGTTTTGAATATATCGTTTTGACGATCGCATATAAATAACACCGTCTTTTTGTTTGCTGTATGGTATATTATGAGAATGTTCGTTTTTAACTACTACGTAGGGTGTAGGTGTACGCCGTACTATACATCAACGTCGTATACGCCAGAGCCGCCAGAGCCGCCAGAGCCGCCAGAGATACGCGTCTGCTACAGTACACGGATAACAATAATAATGACGTTCATATCGCTTCGTCCAATTAAAAGTGTATAATATATAATATTGCTAATTACTGGTATATGTATACGTAGATACTCACAGGGTAAAGTATCTCGGAACTAAATGTACAACGAGGTATACAAGCGAAAAGAGGATAATTCTCGCTTGTATCGCTAATGCTGAGGCATGCACGCACGCGCATACATATATACATATAATAAAACCAAGTAAGTTGTAAACTGTTTTTAAAATAAATCTGCCTCGCTGAATTAATTTAATTAGATTATTCTAAATCCTGACATTTAAAGCTGTCGGCAAGTTTTTAATTAATTTTACTAAATTTCGTTTACCAAACTGTATCAAACTTGGTAATGATTTATTTGAAGAAAAGAGATCGGCACGACGAGTAATAAGTAGGAACGTTTTGCGCGAGTTCGAAACGGAATATCGGAAACGCGCGCGGTCGTGCAGGTGCGAGTGCGATTGCGAGGTGCGATAAAACAACTTGTCGATATATGGACGATATGCGCGTATGCGGCGTATGTAAGTTGCGCGCGCATGCCGAGCGAGCCGAGCGAGGTTAAGTTGGACTCGTGACGTGCGCGCACAGCGCACAGCGCACAGTACTGCACTGCACGGTACTTGCGTCTCTCATGTTGTGTTACGTGTTGTGTTACATTACATTAAACCCGTTACCCGTTACTGCGTTACTGATGGTCGCTATCGCGAGCGGCGACGAGACGCGGAGAACGTCGTTCGTGTGACCGTGCCGACCGCGGCACTCGCTTCCGTGACGGTGCGAAACGCGAAACCCAATTAGGGCCGTTCGAGGTTCGAGTATCTCGGACTCGGACCCTTCCGACGGCGACGGTCGTCCACAGCGTCCACTGCGTGCGACCGAACGACGCGCGACGTCTACTTGCGATAAGTTGATAAGTGCACAGTAAGCGAACGTCTTGACACGTCTATCACGGCGTACCCTTAGTCCATATGGGCTCTACTTATAACAATCGTCTGCAAATCGTTGCGCTGAAAACGCGCTTCCAGAGTAAAATGCGCGTACCTACCCGACGTATGCGTACTTCGTTTGCCCACTGCCCAGTACGAGAGATCGTTTCGTTACGCGTAGAGTTCAGTCGCACGCGCGCGTTCTAATGCTTTTGTTTTTTGTAACATATAGATATTTTTTACTTTTGATATAAAACACGTCTCTTCTCTCTGCGGTTGGCCTGCTTCTTTTCTCAAAAAGCATGCATCGAAAAACGCTTCACGATTGCAAAATGTATATAATTTATTTACACAAAGTCTCGTATTCGTCGTTACTCTGTCCATTATTATTATTGTTATAATTATTATGTTGGTCGTATTAACCCAGGAGTATAGTCCCTTGGGTTTGGATTTTTACATGGCAGTAAATAAAAAAATTCAAGCTCAGCCAAACAGTGTAGTTTACTGCGTGAGAATCCATACCTCGTCTTTTGCCGACGTACATCGTGGGCATTGTGGCTCGTAAGCTTCGTATTCGACAACTGGATGTATCTTGTTCTCTTTCGTGCCAGCGTCACTACAAGCTTCTTGAATTCTAATTATATTTATATTCAAAGCATTTCTTACGATACCGAAAGAAAAGGCGCTTAAGAATGTTGTATCGGTTAACCATTGAGGCACACGAGTACACGAGTATACTCTCAGTAGAGTCTCTAAGAATACCGGAGTCCAGAGAAGTACGCACAAAATTAATGACAACTTGATAACATTGAATATTCTTACCATACATTCTATCTCTAAGGCTATACTTTCCGTTTCTCTGCAACTTTCATAATCCTTTTTTATCGGCTTTATCGCATCTGTATCCGTTCCGCTCGCGTCGTTTCTTAATCCCTGTGGCGTGCTGGATCCTTCTGCTGAATCTTGATGATGAATCTCTTTACTATCCGTCGAGGGAAGATTGATTTTTCTTCTTAATATCGCAAGTGTGTTCTTACACGTGTGCTTTCCTCGCATTTGTAAGATACAGGAAAGCAGAATCGGCAGGAAGTATACCGCGAAAGATAAGACAAACAGCTGTAATTTTAAGAACTTGGTCGAAATGAGGCATTCGTTGGTCATGTGCAGAAAACTGCTCTGTTTTGTCTCAGTATTAACGTACCGCGTGTCCCTTGTGTCGGAGAATAGATCCTCGCGCGACGTCGGCTTCCTCTTGGCAATGTAATTCCTTCGATTGCTACTAATCTTAGGCTGTTCCCCATCCTTGGGTCGATTCACCGAGCGATTATCGTGATTTTTCACTGCCGAATGTACACTGGCAGCTTGAATACGTTTCATTATCTCGCCATATATTTGATCGGTGGAAACGAATGTTGCATTTTGCGCGAAACCAGTCGTGCCCGTGATTTGTTGGGTTGTGCTTTGTTGGGCTGTACTTGCGAAATGTGTCTGTGCCGTCTCTTGATAACTATTCGCCTCCTTTTCAGCTGACCCTCGCGATACGCTGCTCAGGTTCCCAGATGTAGTTGCATCTACGTCTTCCGACGCCGTCTTCGACACTTGGTAGACGAACGGTTCTTCCGAATCACGCATTTGATTCAAATATATATTGTTCGTTGTAGATGAATTATGGACATTTATATCCTGTTCCATTAGTGTCGCGTTTAGTCCTGCAACTACACTGTTGGTATACGCAACATTTTTTATATCGCTCATTATATTATTTGCTAAAATGTACTCCGTCAAATTTTGCGGTTCAAAAGTATTAAGAATATTTGTGGTCCCGATATCTTTCGTAGAATTGCGCCTATAACTTAACATAGTCCCAACTATATTCTGAACTTTAGACACTACTTCATCTATGTCTACGCTGTTTGATTTTGACTCGTTTGATAACTTTTTCGTAAAGTTAAGGAACGACGTATGTTCCGTTATGTATGCAACGGAATCAATGATGTTCAGATTATCATCCGTAAGTGTATTTGAAAATGTATCAAAGTCCGTCATTGGAAAATTACTTTCAAATACGCATTCGATGTCCTCGATATCTCTAACGTTATTCATATCGCTATATTCGGCGAAATATAGAATTCCTACAACAAGAAATGGCACGAGCCAATGACTCGTGACGAGGAAGCTAGTCGGCTTTTTGTCACCTTCTTTCGTTCGAAGCGTTCGAAATTTTAAGCTGTCCCTAATTCCCTGTATAATGTTGCTCCTACTGGTCCTCACGTTAATATTGTCTCGTTGTAGAGATGCTGGTTCCTGTTCGCTCTCTCGACGATTGATTTGGGCATCCTTCGGTCCAAGTTGAGTATCTCTCAGCGATTTCACTACGTTAGCACATCTTTTCTTTATACATGCTGCATTGAGATTGCCGTGTACAATAAAGGTGAGTAAAGATATAAATGCATTTGTCAGTGCAGCGAGTAACATTCCATATTGCATAAATATATCTTTCATGCCACATGTTAAAGTTACATTGCGATCAACCTCGTTGAATGCCTCGCGTAGGTCATCAGGCTGTAAGAATGGACCTCTGTAGTTGTCTTCGATTGTCCACGTATGGTTGGGCATCGCACTGCTGATGTTCGTCTGCCAGTTGTAACTCAATCTTATTCCAGCTTCGATATGATTCACGACAAGTATAATAGCTGTCAATGCGGAACTAACGACTGTCAGATGCCGATAGAAAGTAAAATGGTGATTTCTTCTTGCGTTTGCATCCTTTCCATAATAGAATCACAAGCGCGATAAAGCTGGACAGTAACAGTGTGTAACCTGTTGCGTCTAGCACCGCCGAATGCATATTGCGATGGCAGGTCTTCCTCGATTAAAAATATTTGTCCGCTCCGTTCACTGAAACCGTTTGCATCGATTATTCTTAAAACTGCCACACCTTGAGATTAATAGAAGCCGACTGACAATGAGTAGAGCACTTGGTATAAGCATATGGGTACTGCATATTAGTATATCTATATATATATATATATATATATGTGGGTACCCAGTTAGCGTGCCTAATGTAGTGAAGAGTTTAGATTTAACTGTACCGTGTACTGATAGTATATGAGGGCGCAAAATACTTGGCAATTTAAACGTTGCTAATGGTTCAACTATCAATATTCTTACTGTTGTGAATTTTTGTCATGTCATTCGTTATAATTAATTACATCGTGATTCGTGAAATTGGTTAACGAACGAATAATTAAAAGTATAGTAAATGATGAAATATATTTAATGAAAGCTAGCGTTTTCGGTGATGCGCCAATAAATTCGTTCTCATTGCAGTTGCTATCGATATGTCTGTACGCCGCAGAAGTGATCCAGCTATGATTCAGCGGATTTGGGATACGATCAAAATCACGGTACATCAAAGGAGCTTACCTAGTAATGACCGTATGGTACGGCACATGGCTCGTGTTTACGGCTTTACGGAACAAGAAGCTCAAGAGGAGCTCAACAAGGCGGTGGAGGACGGGCTCGTCTTATTGAAGAAAGTACCCACGAAAAGCGGCGTTGAGCAAGAGAGTTACAGATTGCCGCCGGTAGACGTAACGCAGGACGATACGCACGATTGGTACTGTTGCAAATGCCAACGAGCAGGTGCGGTCGAATGCTGTGAACAATGCTGCAGGGTCTATCACTCAGAGTGCCACGTACCCAGTAATACGAAATTAAAGATTTGTAACTTTTGCGAGGTAAGCATCTGAAAGCTCTCAATGCATACATCTCGTCGTGGCGATCGCTTGTTAAAAGTACGAATTATGTTATAGAAAATAAATAGCGACGTATATCCCGACAAGATCGATCTCAATCATATTCTTAGTTTTACCTGTGGCCATCTGAAAGCGAAATTACCGCCGGAAATTACAAATCGTACCATTGTTTTCAATAATGATCCGATCGTTACACCACCCAACGGTTTTTCGGGATTGACCTGGGTGAGCGAGGGTGAAGACGCATGGCGGCCAGGGATTCTCATAAAGCGTCACATGGATTTGGCGGTAATGGACGCGAAAACGGACAACAATGAGTACAACACGCTCGCCGAATTTGAGGCTGATGCACATAATATTCTACATAACATCATAATATATCACGGAGGTAAGAGATCTACAATTCGATGCATTTTCTTCTTTAAACATCTCATTATCTTGTCGCTCTAACAGTTAATAGCGTGATAGCGGACATGGGACGCATGATGTATCAAGACTGTTGCTACGACCTTCAGGAAATACGTCGTTGTGCGGACTGTTATCGTATATCGAACGAAAAATCCGAAAAAATGTGGTTCTGCATACCGTGTAATCCCCCTCATAAATTGGTCTATGCAAAGCAAAAGGGATATCCATATTGGCCGGCGAAGGTCATGCAAGTTAATGGCAATGTATACGACGTGCGTTTTTTCGGAGGTCACCACATGAGGGCTAATATCGAGAAAGTTTTCATTCGGCCCATCTATTCCACATTACAAAGTTTGCAGGTAAAAATCTATATCTAATTCTAACGACTCCATAGTAGTCTACTCGTATCGTGATTGCGATAGAACAAAATCTTTAGAAAAATCAGCTGGATTGAAAAATTTTAGAAACTTGTGCTTTCGAAAAGGAAAAGACGAAAAAAAGGTGTAGAAACAAAGGCGATAGAAATAATTGGCAAAAACGTGAATGTACCGCTACGTTCTTTCAATTATGAAAACACTTGATTTCATAATTGCTACAAAAATCTTTTTTTTTTTTTTTTACATTTTTTGACGTAAAAACGTTGTTTTTTAATAGATAAAAAAATCAACCGCTTGGAATAGGGCTTTCGAAGAGCTAAAGCATCATCAGCACTTGTTGCAAAAGTTGGGAAAAAATAAGGAGGATAACTCAAATATATCAGAGGATCCTACGCCTGCGAAAATTCGAAAATTGGAATCGTCGAGTTCGAAGAGTGCATCACACGGTTCTAGTTTGCCAAAGCAGCTGATTAAAGATTTGAGAGTGAGAGTCGAACGCTTGAGTTCAGATGGTAATATTGAAACGCAAAACGTAAACGATGGAACGGATAATAAAGGAGACGTTGCGAAAACTAACGCCGAGAATGAAGAAAGACAGGTGCCTTGTTTACCTGTGGCGGAAGATGAACCCGCGAGAGAAAGCATAACGAGCACATGTCCTCAAGGTTTGAAGAAGGAAGGCTCCCAAGAAGATATGGTTACATCTAGCTGCCAAGAACCGAGATCGAAGTGCGTTCTCGTACAAACTGAACAAATTCAAACGGATGGGCTTCCCGCCAAGGTAAATCTTTGGCCAAGCGCTTCACAATCACGTATTCGCGCGGCTACACTATTCAATTACTTTTCGACACAACTGCGTACACTTTCAGATCAAAAGAGAACGCAGAACTTCGGAACAACCGACAACAACGGCGCTAGAAAAATTGCGCCGCGAATTAGAACTTGAAAAGTGCAGGGAATTAGAGAGACTACAAGCGGAGCACGCCAAAGAATTGCGGCAATTAACCGATAGACATCAACAAATCGTATCTGACATAAAAAAGAAACAATGGGTACGTCTCTTTCGTCTTTCTGATTTTTTCTTTGAAATATATTATTCTTAAATATCTATCATTTATTATAGTGTTATAATTGCGAAGCTGAGGCGATATATCATTGTTGTTGGAATACCGCATACTGCAGCACGGACTGTCAACAGGTTCACTGGCAGCATGCACATAAAAGAGTATGCAGGCGTAAGCGCTAATTCATGTGACGAATATAATGAGTACAATAATATATAAGAAAGCGTTCGAACAGATTTAAAAAATGACGTTATAAAAGAATTTATATTATACATGTGTACAAGGTGTCTTATTTTAAACAGTCCAGAGCCAAATATCTCGAAAATGGAACTCGGCAGGCAAAAGTGTTTCACACAAAACTTGTATCGTCTGGAAAACAAATAATGGTAAAATCAATTAAAAAAAATATATATAATAAAATAAAACTAATTTTATTTCGTCTCCTACCAACTGCAACTTTCTGAAAAATTTTTTCAAAAACGTTTCCTTTCCGAGATACGTGCCCTGATGAGATTAAAATAAATCACCACTCTGTGTACATACGTACAATCGCGTATAATATATATAATATAGATGTATATGAAGGTGCAAGCACCTTCTAATGTATGAAAAAGAGTTTATAATTCTCTCTATTTGTCTATCTGGACGCTTTTGCACACCTATTATTGTATATATATGTATGAATGTGTGTGTCTGCATGTATACAGTATCCCAAAAGTACTGCGATCAGAAACGAACTTGAGCAGAATGCCGTTTGTTTTGTTTTTCGAAATCGAGATGATAGATTTTGTGTTGCAAAGAAAACTTTAAAGAAACTTGCGTGATAACTTGGAGAAAATTAAATCGTTTAAAATTAACTCGCCGATTTAAATTAATCCAAGACTCCGAAGAATAAAAGTTTATTGAAATAAGCTGTATGTATGCATATATGTACACATATCAGAGCCTGTAGAAGCACGTCAATATATTCTTCATACCACGTCGATAGGCCTTCGTAAACTTCCTCTCTAGGAAGGACTGTTATATTATGTACACGCAGGTCTTAATCTTAAAAAACTATTTTTACTTGCAACAAGCAACATAACAAAATAGTTTTTAAATAATCCATAGTTTTATACTTGGTGATATTTATATATTTAGGCAACGGATTCTGGAATGAAATGACACGTGTGTAAGATTGTATGTGCGAAGATACGTCGTTAAGTACACACAGATTTGTTAATCTTTTTGATCTATTATTTTTCTAGATAAGTTTTTGTTTCGTATACGGTATATAAATAACAGACTTTAACGTAATTACGTCTGTCAATAATGTGAACAAATGTATGTTATCCAGTCATTAAAATTATCAGTTATTCATTATATTTATACATATACCTTGGGATATCGTATATCTTTATGCGTCTCATTTTAATCCTCATCAGACTGAAATATACGTTCCTTAAATAGAAACGGTAAGTTACACAGAAACATCGATATATTTCGTTTATGATTTCAGGTAACAATTTTGTGAACAATATACAAGATGCTTTTATACATGTATACGTTACATCTAATGCACATTTATATAAAATCTAATTCGATACAACTGTTGCACCGTATGTTGTTGCACTTTCAGTAAATATTTAAATAACATAAAATTATTCATATCTATATACTAAAAATTACATAAAAGTTACATACGATAAGTTTTTATGTTCGTTATATTTTTGATTACTCATTTACATTTGTATCTGAAATTTCAATAATAGAGAACCATTTCCTTCACACCAAATAACAATCATAATATTATCATATTACTGCTATGCTACAGCAGCACCAATAGACAAGCTCCATGGACAATAAATCACGTGCACAAAATTACATAGATTTTAATTTAGAGCGGCGCAAGCATTTAGTTTACTAGTGGGATTAAAATTTGGTAAAAATTTCAAAATTTCATGAAAACTTGAAATGAAAAAATTAAAAAAAAAAAAAAAAAAAAACAGCATAAGAACACCCTGTACGAATATAAGTTGTTCGGTAAGGAAGATCTTTAACAAAAGTTAGAAAACTTTTTTTAAAAACGTAGTGATAAATTAAAAATAATATGACACTGTTATAACGATTGCCGTTATAATGATCAAGTTCAAGTATCTTGCGTAGCTTTAACTTCCCTACCGACTACATCCAGGGCCATTTTACCCTTTCCCGCCGTTTCAGTAACTTGCACATACTTGGTGGTATCTATATTATTTAAAGATAATCGCTCCAACAACTGTAATTCAGACGGTTCCAATTTTTCTCCAAGTTGCCTTAAAGCGGTCAGTATTTCTCCCCGTTGGCGGTCGGCGGCTTCTTTGTTCAGTTTCCCTAATTTCACGTCTCGATCAATTTGCGAGAGACGTTCCTTGAGTCCGGTAGGCTCCCGCTTACAAAACATTCTTATCACGGCTGGGGTTTGGAAAGCTGCGCCGACAGCTGCTTGAGTCGCCTATTAAGAATATACACAATCGACCATATAGAAAACGCACCGCCCGCAATACGTCTTATTATTGTAATTTGTTCAGTCAAGAAAAATTGTATAAAATATATACCTACCAATTGCGTTGCTCCAAGTTCATCGACTAAAGTCATGTTTCCAGATATCATTCTTTGCAGACTCTCGTTAATTTCACGGAGTTGTTCCATGGTGTCCTCCTTATACTCCTGATAATCCGTCTCATCTAAAGTAACTCTGTTAACAACCAAACAACTAAGATAACTCACAAAGAAGGAAAAAAATATTCATATATGAATATATAAGGTAAATGTACCAAATGCCTGAACACATACCTGTGTCTGAATACCTTTAAAAAAATATAAATTTTTGGAAATAAACGTTTGGATATTCCAACTGGAATTTCAAACTACACGAAAAAATACTTTTCGCTTCGCACTAACGTCGCGTTATTTTTATAAATAATAAACGTCCAGATATAGGATACATGTCCGGTTATTGGTACGCGTACCTTAAACACAAACGTTGTAAAATTAAAAAAACGTGTTTAAAACAACGTTAATATTCTTATTAGAACAGATGAAACGACAGAATGAAACAGAACCTGCAATCTTCCAAATCTTCCAACTGCTGCACAAGCCGATCCAATTGTTCCTCCAAATTCTTTCTGAGTCTGTCGGTCTCTGCTTTTCCGTGAGAACTCATTTTCGTCGGCGAGACGAGCGTTGAAAATGTAAAACAGGACAGGGAAGGAAGGGAGGAAGGAAAATGTGTAGGTTAGATTATAAGTGCCGAAATGCAAGAGATATAATCCTTTGCTTATTAGACGATACTACGCACGTCATTTAAAGTCGTAGTTTGAAAAAAAGAGTATTTTTTTCACTTTGAACACTTTCAAGTACCGCAAAACATAGAGATTATTAACAACGTAGGACGTAGGAAACTGTTTGGGAGAATGTATGTATGCGTTTGTATGTACACATACATACATATACACTTTTTTTTACGTTGCTAATCTTGATCTTGATCTCTTTGAGAAAATTACAGTATTTAGAACGGGAATTGAGATAGTCTGCTCGTAATATTGCGGTTTAAAAAAAAGTTATCGAAAATATATTCCGAATACTAATATAATACTAAAAATGGTTTTCTCTCTGCAGTTAATCGGCAACGTTTGAAAACTTGGTAAAACATCGTAAAACATCAATCCAAATTTCCGATTGATTGGTCCAGAGAAAATGGTCGAATCATCGCTGTAAGTGGCTGCAAGGTCTGCAAGTCGAACGCGCCCATTGGATCGCGGACGTCAGATCCCGTTCGCATCAATCGGTATTTACGAGTTCGACACATTTGTCGCTTGCGCGCGCGAGTCGGCGCGGGACAAAATGGCGAGTTCCCTAGAGGTAGAGGCTGCTAGAGGCGGCGCGCGGCGGCGCGGGGCGGCATTTGTCTCCTAGCTCCACCTAGCTCCTAGGGACTAGGGACTCGGTCGACGGTCAACGGTGAAAATTGGTGAAAATTTCGAGAACGAGTTCCGACTGGTCCGAGAAGTGAGAACTGAGAACGTGGTCAATGGTCATTCCCGCTACGTCATTACAAACGTCGCCGTCGCGTGAAACGGGAAACGGGACAGACTGACGCCGCTGACGGGCAGTAGAAGCGAGCGAGCGATTGAGCGATTGAGTACGCGTGGTAACGACTCACACGACCCTCACGACATTGCACAATTCCACTCTTGACTCTTGCAGATTCGCGCGGCGCGGTGCGCGGTGCGGCGCGACGCGGCGTGGTCGCACGTTGTGTACAAGTGAGTGTATCTCGCGTCGTTGCTTCGTCTCCGTCCCTCGGTGACTGGCCGGCGAACACGATTATGCGAAGAGAGATCGCGCGCAAGCGGAACGTTCCTCTCTCTGGTGTGCGGGCCTGCGGGCGGTCGAGCGCACGTCGCGGGGTTACCGCGAAAAACGAACGATCGTCGCGCGGCGGCGGCGGCGGCGGCGTTGGGACCACTCGCACTCAGACGCGGGACACGGCTCGCAGCTCGCACGGCGCGGACGCGGACGAACGCGGGATTCGCGGGAATACGTGGAAGACCCGTGCGCGAGCGTGGTCCCTTCCCCTCTGTGCCCCTGTGCCCCTGTGCAACACGCGGAATCGTCTTCGTTGAGTGAACGAGGGAGTGCGAGCGTGCGTGCGGCGGGCGTGCGCGCGCGCGAGTGCGAGTGCGAGTGCGTTCGTTCATTCCTGCTTGCCGAGTGCTCGCTCCATCGTCATCGTCATCGTCATCGTCTCCGTCAGCCGCGGATCGCTGGCGCCCACGATCCAGACGCGTGATCGCCGTGATCGTCCAGTCGCGGCGGATATATATATATATATCTTCCTGGGGAGGAAAGAGGATCCCGCGCGCCGCGAATATCAGCCGTCGTCGTGGAAGTCGCGCGGAAACGAAATACGCGAGAAAAGGAAAATAACGTACCTATGAGTGCGAACCGCGGGAGATCGCAGGCTTGGAAGGTCAGTTTGCACGAGGGAGACCCACGCTTGCGATGAGCATGCCGACGAAGGGGAAGCACCACCACCTGTCCCACCACCATCACTCGCAGCATCACTCGCAGCCGCAACAACATCACCAGCTGCAACAGCAGCAGCAGCAGCAGCAGCAGCCGCCGCCGCCGCCGCCGCCGCCGCCGCCGCAGCAGCAGCAGCAACAACAACTCCATCATCCCCCGGCGCAGCATCAGCCGCCGCATCAGCACCAGCACCAGCACCAGCACCAGCACCAGATCATCCTTAATCAGCCCATCTTGCACTCCCCGCAGACCTACAGTGCTGTCGTGACTACCAACACCCGCTTCTTGAATGCCGGTAAGTCTCCTTTTCTCGCATCTATCACCCTTTTCCCTTTTTTCTTTGGTAGTCTATCATTTGAATCTACCATTTGTCGAGCGATTTATCCTAACGCGCTCGAGCCTCGGGATATGCGTTCCGCGGAACGTTTCAATCGTTGATTATCAATCGAGAACGCGCACGAGGGTCACCCGTCACCCCTCGTGGCCTCGTGGCGAGCATCGCCGAATCGTCCGACCGCGCATGCTTCTCCACGGGGAAAAGTGTTATTTGAGGTTAGGACGACCACGCGGCATGTGGCACGTACGCCGTACGCCGCGAGAAAAGAGGAACGTCGGACGTCCTACGCCGTTTTCTCTTTTCAACAACCAACTGCTAACCCACGTCGTACGTATCGAGGATGCGAGGAAAGCTCGCCCGATATCCGGGCGAAATAAGAATTAAAAAGAGGTACAGTCGAAACTAGAAGACCAGAAGTAGGTGTAGATTGCCGCGTTAAAATTTTCGAAAGATTGCGAATCGGCACGCCAGTTTCTCTGTCTCTCTCCGGGACCGGGGACGCGATCGCGGTGAAAATACGCGAAACGTGTATGTGTGCAAATGGAAAACGAATTCTTGGAGGATAAAAAAGTTTAAACGAGCGACTCGCGGAAAGATAAGTAGATGGTCATTTTTTCCTCTCCTTTCCCTTGAGTCTAAATTGCAGGTAGATCGCGAATAGTTGAATGTTTGTTCTTTCTCGACATTACCGTGCGAATTTTATCGGGGCGCAACGCCAACGTATTCAGATCCTCGGCCTTACGTTCTGTTTCGCGTCGCGTGTCTTTACAATAAAGTTACCGTTTGTTTTCGGGCTTTTCTTTTTTTTATCATACTTTTACTGGAATTTTTGAAATGTGAGAACGAAAGAGAGAGAGAGAGAGGGGGGGGGGGAGGGAGAGAGAAAGAAACGTCCTCGCTCATCGCCATCGCGACGCGCGTACAGACATACGGACATACAGGTGTGCGACTTGACGTGAAAGCAAAACTGCCGTTCCCGCGATGTCGGCTATGCTAAGTTCGACAACTCGGCCGTGCAAGTAGAACGACGGCGATGCTCTTTTCCTAGCTTCCGTAATCTCGTTAAAGCGGTTTCTCACAGTTAACAGTAGTGGTTGTAGTAACAGCAACTACAGCAATTACTCGGAGTAGCGATTATCAATAGAGTCAACGTAGTAGTCTACCGTCTGGCGTCTCTCCCGACGCGGACGCCGCTATCGATAATGCTCTGGAAGTATCGTCAAATATCATTCGGATCGTACGCTCTCTAACCGTCTCTACCGTGTCGCATGAGAATATAATTGGAATCATCTTTATACTTAATATTCTTCTGGTATACGTACATTAATGTACGTTCGTTTCTCCGATTAATTCGTTTCCAGGAATTCGAGAAACGTCCCTACGGATTTACGAATCGCGAATATCCCTTTGTTTTTTCAGGAGATCAAGTTAAGAGCGTAAAGTCTCGATCCTAGAGATTCGGCTCGAACGCGCCGCGTGCTTTCACTTTCGTCTTGGCTCTCTAGCTAACGCAAATCGCCGCTCGCCGCTCGCCGCTCGCCGCTCGCCATCGTAACGTTTTATCAGGAACAATCGGCCGCTTATCTCGGCACGCTCGTTCGTTTCCCGTATCGGCGATACGTGATACGTATCGGCATAGAGCGTCTCGTCTACTTTTTTTTTCTCCTTCCGCGTTTCCTCTTTCTTTCCTCGCTCCCGCAAGCTCTCGAAACAAGGACACGGCTCACCGCGCGCCGCGAAATAAACGGTAGGAGGTAGGAGGACGGATAATAAGCATGCGCGGGGAGAAGGGCGAGGACGAGGAGGACGACGGCGACGTGGTGACCACGATTGGCCGGCACAACGCCGACGTGCAGCAAACTGTTGAATGTTGAATCGCGCCTATTAAAAGCGGAGGTGGGAGACCGAGGCGAGGAGCTTCCTGCGTGCGAAACGCGACGTAGCCCGTCTCCGTCTCCGACGCCGTCTCCGACGCGACGGTGGTAATCGACGATTCGATTGCGTTGCCCGGTCTTGGAAACCAAGAATGTCCAAGAAGCAACAATATCGAATGCGCACGAGAGTAAAGATACCTATTAGGACAAATGACCGACGAACATCTCGCATAAACTATTAAAAAAATTGTCCCTTTTTTTCGGGATAGTTTTACAATGTACCTAAATGTCCTAAATGTAAAGAATGCCGCGCCGCACGATATTTTTTCTAATACGCGCGATAAAATATCCCGCTTTCGTACGTGGCATTAAATAAAACGCTTTGCCAGAGTATTCTTTTTTTTCTGTTATATGGTTTGCAAGAGAAAATGGCATTGGTGTTTTAACTAGTATGTTAATTTATGCAGTTTCCATACACGTACTCCGCTAAACGCTCCGATTCGTCTCGAGACATCACGAGACATCAGTCTCGACCGAACTTTTTTTTCTCGCGCGTACATGCTCCGACAAGTCCCTTAATTAATTAAAATTTAAGACATTGCTGAAAATGACTGAAAATTTTCACTGTACGTAAAAGTTGTGTATTGAGACATGAATCGTCGTTAAGCTTATCTTTAGGCAGTCTAGACCAAGTCGTCACCAAGTCATTAAGCGGACGATAATTTACGATAAATTGTATAGATACGTTAAAATACGTGCGATACGGTAAAATGATGCATTTCAATTCTAATACGTGATGGATTGGAAGAGATTGATGCACCTACTCTCTCCCCCCTTCTCCATCTCGAGACGTCTCCAAAGACGACCAGAGGATTGTAAAATACGTTGTAACGCATACAATGCTCGCGATACAATTACAAATGCATATTTAATGCAAATCAGATTCGATCAGATTCAGAGATAATATATTGTTTCTTCAAGTGGATTTCACAAGTACGATCCCTCTTCCGAGGCTCTCTCGTTAGTCTCGTTTCCTCGCAGTAGGTAGTCAACTAGCTGTATCGAGAAGCTAGAGATGTCGGAAATTTTTTCTTGCACCATTCGTTCGACAATGCACATACATGTATTATAGAATATAGACGGATAACATATACCTACTAACGAATCCTCTTTTGTCCGAAATTTCAGATGAAATTTAAAGATAACGGGTCCTTACGACAACTGATTAATCGTAAAGATATATTCACGTCTACTAACCCACGAATCGAAAGATAAAATTATGAAACTAGTAATATATTAAAAACTACTAATATTATTGTTGTATCATAAAATTGATAATATTAGTAAAAGACCTAACGGATCTTGATGCGTTTTACCAATTTATGTCACGGCATACGAAAAATTTTATTTCGCCGTATGTTGCGAGAAAGAAATGTGAGAAATGTCACGTGATTTCTCGCCTCCTTAATACTATAACATTATAATTTGATATGATCGCGACGACAGAGTAAAGAGAAAGTTTTTAAATAATTTTATCAAGTCGCGTGAAAACTATCGTGACTGTTGGAAAAGATTTTTTGGAAAACTTCCATGCGTATATGTAGGAGCAGAGGAATGACGGTAAGAGGTTAGAAAGAGCGAGGGGGAAGGAAAAGGAAGGCCACGAGAAAGAAAACGAGAGAGGGAGAGTCTGGGAGAGAGAGAGAGAGAGAGAGAGAGAGAGAGGGTAAGGCCGCGCAAAGCGAGGCGTCTCACGGAATCGTCCGAAGTTGCGCGAAGTCGCGCGAAGGCAGCCGAGCGGCCACTTCGGGTCTTCGGGCTTGGGCTGGTATAATGTACATGTGGCAATCGGCGCTACGCAGTCAGCGCCGCACTCGAGTTTCGTTTGCCGTTCGCAACCTCTTCGGGCCGAGCATATGGTCGCGGACACGACCGCGTGTTACGATTCTTCGATAGTGAGTGCTCCGTTGCCGAGATTGGGCGAGAGTGTTGCGTCGAACGTACATGTAAAATTCGATCGTTTTCTTTTTCCTTTCCCCCCTTTTTGTTTGTTTTTGTTTGTTTTTTTTTCTTCTTCTTTTTTCCTCTTCCCCTCCGTTAACGAGAAGCACGGGCACGGAGCACGCGCGGGTAGTTGGCGGTCGCGCGTAGCGCAACTGCAGCGACCGGGTTCCGCTCGGATCGCTACTAACGCGCCCGAAAACGTCGCGCGCGAAAACGCAATGGAGAAAGAGAGATAGAAGAGAGATCCGTTCCGTTGTACGCGAAGGTTATATAATTTCCTCGGAACGTTCTTTCGCGTCTGGTAACGCGAACAAATTTGGGGTTTAATAAACGCGCGGGTCTCGGGGTTTCGCGTCGTCTCGTCTCGACTCTCCCGATAAAGATTGCCGCTAATGCAACGCGCGTGTCACCGTGCGTGTCACCGTGCGCCGACGAAGAAGGGACAGGCGCGATCGCGGATCGCCGATAGACGATCGCGTCAATAGGGGGAAGAAAAGGGGGAAAAGAAAAAAACATGTGTCCGACGTGATACGGCCACGTATCTATCGCCAGTGTAACGCTCGCCGACGATTACCGCGCCCGAGACGACGGCCCACGGCGGAAATGTCCACGTTGATAGGTGAGTTTATCAGGCGCGCGCCGACGTCGCGACGCCGGCGCCGCGCCCGCGCCGGTGCGGCTGCTCCCTCATTCCTATATTTCACATAATATATGTACTTGTCGCACTTGTGCTGTCAACTTTCCGCGCGGCGTTTCTCTTTTCTCTTTTCTTTTTCTTTTTTGTCGTGTCATTATCGACGCGTAACATTATTAGCGGATGGGAATATTACGCAAATTGGTGTTGCCGAAACTTTCGGAAGATGTCGCGGTGGCGTCGAGTGACGTCTGGCCGCGGCTCGCGGCCACGTGACAACATCGCCGCTGACCTGCCTGATGCGCACCGTCTTGCGTCTGCTCGATGTTTACGAATGGTCTGAATGGGGAATGGCTAAACGCGCGACGGGCTCGCACATTAAGCTGGTAAACACGTGTCGTCCCGATTTTCACGGTATACGAGAGCGCGATACGAACGGTTTTGCTTTTTTCCAACATAGGTACATGTATTACATATGTATATTTCTGTTATTTGTTCGGGATAAACAGTCGCGATGGAACGCTTATCGCTCTCTTCTCTCCTCGTCCCTGCCCATCTAATCTCCTTTAATCTTCCGATCGGCCCTACATTATTTGTGTTTTCGCTCCGATAAAGTGAAAAATAGCATTCCGTAAATACTTGGAATATTTCAAGTATAGTCTGGTATAGCTTTCGAGGGGATTATATGAGTCGAGGGGCGTTGATATTTCAATATGATATTTGGTCGATATGCTTTGGTATACCTGACGCGCATCTTATCTCTTTTCTATTTGCTGATAAGAATATCTCGTGGCTTTAATGTTAATCTACAGGACGAGCGGTGGGGAGCAGGGAGTCTTGGAACGTCGCGTCGCGTCGCTCCGAGAGAATAAACGAAAAGCTTTCCGGGAACTCTCGTCACACGATCGTGACACGTCCGTTTTTACGCGGAAGATGCGACACGACGACGCGGCGACGCTCCGTTAGACGTCCGGTGCGTCCCGCGTCGTCAACCGGGCTCGTCAAGGTCTCGTTTCGAGTCGTGTCTCGGCGAGTAAGGAATCTGCTGCAAAGGGCAACGCGAGTGAAATTGCGTGACGCGCGCGAGCCAGTCGAACCGAGCGCGACGACGCGACGCGACGCCGACAAGTTTAGTTACAATTTTACAGCTCGAGATTAATCGAGATTGGCTGTGTGACCAAAGAATGCAGAAAAGCGCCATTTTTTTTTTCAATTAGGACGGAGAATAAACCCGGTTTGCCGGTACGTGGAAAAAACTTTAAGCCTTTCCGCCATTATTTTTTAATTGACGTTATCCAATCTCTTTTATTGCACATATTTGTATAACGTCACACGTGCCCGAATAATATTTTCTATTTACCCTCAACCGTTGAAATTTATGTAAATCTAGATTGTGCTCGTAGCGTTAAGAAATATTAAATAAAATATCCAGCTTATGAATGACTATTCGAGAGGATACGATTTTTTTTCGTAACGCGAACAAACTTGATACATCAGCCTACTTATTCTGTAACTCTTAACGACAGTGTCGGTATTGTTATGTTGTCGTTGCGCAGGTATACTATATGGAAAAAAAGCTGCGCAACTATCATTATGAGCACATAACGACGCATAACGAGTTACAGAATCGGACTACAGCCAGTTTATTCGCTCGTATCGTCGGTATTAGTGTCGGTACCTTTCTCTTTCCGACTTGCGAATGGATATTCGCTCGAGTAAGATGGTCGAGTAATAAGTAATAAGCGGTCAGATCGATTAATTCCGAGATCTGATGTGCATGCCAAACATTCTGTCCATTGTCGGTTGATGCGTTTAACGGTAAATTGGAAACCGTTCTAAACCGTTAAGGTAGGACGTTATACGTTTTTGAGACGAACGGAGAGTCAATGACGGAGCAGAAAATGTTGTAAATCGAATCCTGGACGGACATTTTGGCGTTTAGGACATTTAGGTGCCTTCTGAGTAAGTCAGGTAAAGAACGCCTGCCATTCTTTTATCGTTCGTTTCCTCAGGTATCTCCCCGGCTTTGAAGGAGGCGGGGGGCCCGGCCGGTAGGATTCAACGAACAATTGATTCGAAGGAATCTGCGCAAGTGCAGCTTCGTTATTGTTCATTTATAGATATATTGTATAATTGTTATAACGCGCGTCGCGTAATTCTTGCGTCTCCTTTGAAGTGACACGCGTAATCTGAATGCACGCGCGCGGGCGACGTCTACTTAATGTCCATGAACGTCGACACGATCACGCAAATTCGCAAAAGATTTAAAATCGCGCGTTCGATCGAAATATTTCCATTTGTGGGGATACTTCTCGAGGTAGATTTGCGCTTGATTATGCAGCCACTCAGCTATCTTTAGGCGGGGCTTAACGGTTGTTTTTCGCGCTTCGTGTTGTTTGAATTTCCTGATGACGTAAAGCGACCGACTTTGAAGTCGTTCGGTTTCGAATAATGAGGTTCGCCATTCGTCATTCGCCAATCGCCAATCGCGCGGACGACGTGACGACGCGACGACGACGGGTGAAAGGTGGCCATCGGCGCATATACACATGGATTCGAATCGAAGCCGAGGGATAGACGGAGGAGAACCGGCAGAAAATGCGCATTCCTGGCAAGGCCGCTCGCTCGAGAAAGAGGCCACCGAACATCCGGGGAGAAACTAACCGTACTTCATTCTTCATTCGCTCGCTTCTCCCTCTTCGCCGGCTGATTATTTTACAGTTACGTTACGTTCGTTGCATAGATCGTTAGATTATCTAGATCACGTGCCGTTCGTTATCTTCGGTTTCTGCCGATTTTGCGATCGCTTCTGCGGAATTTTCCGCGCGGCGCTGCTTCCATTCCTTCCGTTTCTTCCGTTTCTTCCGTTACTGCCGTTTCAAGCTGCTTTTTCGATTATTTATATCGCATATGTATTTGAAAAGAAAGAAGAAACATCATTTGGAATTTTCCAACTGACGCTATTCGCGTGACTCGTGTCTTCAATGAATACACGTTACACGCGTTACTTTTCGTATATTTCTGCCGATGTACGAGCCGAACGCGAATTAAGTTTGTACGATTGCGTTCCGTGTGTAATAAAATAGTTTGGATTGGGGCAAGTCGCGAGACTGCTGCATGCTGGCGGGTTAAGTCGCACGCTCTAACATTGTGACATTTAGCACGTGTGCCAAGTGTATCGGCCATTCCGTCCACTCCGCTCCGAACCAGCTCCGAAACAGTTCCTGGTAGAAAGCGCACTTTTACACGCGACTGGATAATTTTTTAATTTCGTTGTGAGTTTTATATGTTAAGTATCCACGCGAGTCAAACGTTAAGCTGGCTTCAGGCCTTAGATCTGGACGATCTGTATTATGTGATAATTCACGTCGGGACTCAGGATAGAATTCCATTTATTATTTTATAATGCGTGTAATGCGGGAAAGATTTCAAGACTCCGAATATACATGTACTTGCATACTTGTATATTTTGCCAAGTAATTGTAAATCGCAAAGTTTTTGTAATCTCATAAATAAAACAAACAAAATCTATCTATCTATCTGTCTAACATATGAGACATCTATTGGAAAACACATTTATTAAGATACACGGTGTGTAAGATTATAAGTTTAATAGTACATGTACTATTAACTTATAATCTAGAGTTCAAATTCGGATTAGATAGAATACTGCAGTATTCTATCTAATCCGAATTTGAACTCTAATTATAAATCGTTCAAAGTGTGCTTTAATTCCGCGCGATTGACATACGCACGTTTTATTTATCTTTTTTACATTATCTTACGATATAATCGAAACATCTGCAAATTCATAAAAATTGATAAGTTTTTTAAAGAATCTAAAGGCCAGACTTTGCTGCTTTCGTAACTGATCTCTTTATCTAGAAATTAGTCTCTTACAGTAATACAAATTAAGAAAACGAAGAAATATTATTTATTATATTATTTATATGTTTATTAAAAGAATTAAGGTACGTATCGGATGTCCGCATTACGCGACAGTGTCTTTATGTATACTTTTGTACTTATAACATTGTTTTCAAAACGAATTCTTGTTACGCAGTTCGAAGTGCAGAAGTTCGAAGATTTTTTCCTTTTATTTAGAAGAAAACCTTTCTTAGTCCAAAAATTCTTTCTTTCTTGTAATTTCAGAACAAAGGCGGAGAAATGACTGTTTCGTCTAAAAATGAAAAATCGATGTGTGTTGTTCCAAAGTTTTAGATTCAAAAGATTCGGGATTTCTAAAATTTCAGGTTTTCTCGAAGGAATGCTTTTATGCATTGTAGAAACTATTCGGATAAAATAGCCCTTCTATTTTTTTTTTTTTTTTTTTTTTAAAAGAAATAGTTGTTTGGGCGGTATCGTTGGTGAATTTTTTAACCATGATCGGTCTGGAAGTGGAAAGTGGTTTTGTTTTTTGTGGGGATAGGAGAGGGAGGGAGGAAGGGGACTAACTTTCTCTTGAGAATTATACGATTGTATGATTGGCAACGCATAGACACAATTATTATTAAAGGCCGTTTGAAGGCACACACGTGGTCAACAGCTGTATACTCGGTCAAGTCAAGTCAGGAATTATTCGATACCTGATTCTCACTATAGATCTTTGTCTTCAGGATTTATATCAGAGAATTCGGTGATTTATTGCAAATCTCTGTCTCTTTGGGATTGACAAGCAAAATATCCAACCCTTCGGGGAAACCATGGAGTGTTTTCATAGTAAAGGGGTTAAGTTTTACAAATTGCGCGAAGAAAGAATTTGACGCTGACACTGCAATTTTTGCGCCCGAACACGGAATGTTTTTACCACGTGGTCACTACCACGCGCCAATAAAGAGGCGAATGTTATCAGGTCGGCGAATAGTCTTGTCGTTTCCGCTTCGGTTCCGTTTCGCTGCGTGCACTACGTTATTTTCACGGATTTATTTGCTAACGATGTTATATAGTTACAGGATGTTTAACAATAAAATGGTTGCAGATTTACAATTAGAAGAGAGGCAATAAAACGTAAAACCGTTAAAACGTAAGAGCGAGTAAAAATACGAGATATTCCATATTTTATGTTAGAAAAATAGTTTGAACTAAATAGTACGATAGTATATTAGAAATTAAATATTGGATTTTTTAAGAAACACTTTTACTCATTTACTAATTTGTTGTGAATAACATTTGTTTTCTCCAAGATCTCGATTCTTTTCTTTCTAATATTTCGCACATTTGCGAATTTTGCTTCAAGATAAAGAGGAAAGAACAATGACTTAATTGACTTGCGATTAATTTGATCGAGAAAAATGTTAAAAAATGTTCATCGCCACGCTAAGTTTATATTTAATTATTATGCATGTTATATTCATCGTCATACGTTATGTTATTTGCCGCCATTTAGCGCCAAGGCATTATGACCGATAATATGTTGTTCATATTTTTATATACATTTATTTATTCGACAATATTAACTCTCCGTGTGCATACGTGGATTTGTTACGTTTAACGCTATTTTTCGGACGCCGTAGACTCGCGTATGCAGTATACGAAATGCACACTTGCACGGAGGGTTTAAGTATTTTCGCGTGATCTACGCGAATACATTCCGCTTAGTGCTTACCGACCGAGTTTCTCGAGATTAGTTTCTCGATTCACACAACGTGGCAGCGCGATACTCACGTTTTCCACCGTAAATTGCAAATTTCACCGAGCGATATGCGATATCATCGGTCACTGTCAGATTGTCAAATATCACGTCCTGTCAAATCTCAATGTTTAATTCGTTGGCGATGTAATGCTTTAGCGAAACGAATGCCGTCTTGCCGAGACGCCGCGCCGAGACACCGAGGCGGCGAAAGAATGTCTCGCGTGTCATCGAGATAGGCGCGGTCGTAGGATATCATTCGGGGACGTTGCGCACAATGCGCACAATCGTTCGTGACCACGGTGTCGTTCAATTAGGCGGTCAGGGACGTCGGGCGAAGGGGGGAAGTTGGCTCGAGGGTTAGAGGACGCGAAGTAACACGTAATGCGTAGGGTAGGGCGCGCGAGCAAGGGTGGCGAGGGAGACGAACGATCCACGCGCAACGGTCGTACGAAGCGCGAGGGTGGTAGGTCGTTGCCCGGTGGGGACGGGACACGGGACGGCAGGACCAAGGGGGGGGGGGAAGGGCGAGAGAAGGCCGATAAATATCGAGTCTTCCCTCGCATAGACTTTCCGTCTCCCATCCAGACATTTGTCGGCGTGTGGTTACCCTCTTTCTCCACTTCCCTCTCCTCGATCCGCGCGGTTCATTTTCTCCCCCACTTTCCGCGGGCTGCTAACCTACCGAACGCCCACACAGAGATGACGAGAGATGGGGGGGGGGGAGAGAGAGAGAGAGAGATCGTACTATCGCTCGACATCACGAGGTTTCCATGCTACCTTTCCAAGGTCAACGGCTCGGAGCCCTCCGAGCCCTCCGAGGCTCAAAGACTCCGGGGAAAAATGACTTTTACGGCCATCCTCTCTTTCCCGATCTTCGCGACGCGACGTTGCGGGGTAATAACTGTCGTGAGGAAAACTGACGGCCCGGCCCGTCGTTAAATGATCGAAAAAAGATCTGCTCGAGATCTGCGCGAGATCAGCTGCTTCGAGAGGTCTCTGTGATATATATATATTTTCGGTATGATTCAGACCCCAAGCCATGTTTTTGCTCGAGGACTTTGAACCTCCGCTTGTCTCGTCTGGCTGAAACCTTCGCGTCGAGACAGCCGAAGGTTGTTCGAGGTTATAGGTCTGCGTCTTCTCTCCTTCTCCTCCATCTTTCCTGGGGACGGGTTATGTCCGTTTTCTCCAAAATCTCACGTATATAGAGTCTGCCCGACATTTTTTACATTTTTTGCGGAAACTTTTATCCCAATTCTTGGCAGATTTTCTTTTTGCTCAGATGAGAAAAAAGAATGCACTCGGCGGATGTTCGAAGGAGGATAACAATACGTCCATTGAAGCACTAAAGAACAAAGCGAAAGGAAAAGACGGTTTAGACTCCTGCGTGCCAGGTCACATATATTCCTGCCTATAAAAACCGTAAATCTCTCGATTTTTGTCGATGTCCGAGTAGCGCTAATTGTATTTCTTGTCCAAATGTGCAAGTTTGGCGAAAAGGTCACTTTTGAAACTTTCTAAGACAGATAGAGAGAGGGGGGAGGAGGAGGGTACAAACGAAAGAAAGGTACAATAACTTTTAAGCAGGGAGATACGATCCAGAGTTATCGTAATCGCGACGGAACGAAATGCGGAAGAATGAGCGATCCGAGACGGATCGACGGCGCGCAACTTGTTCGTCTTCTTCTCCCCCGCGATGTAGGTCACGGGGGTCACGCGGTATATCCCCCTGCTCGCGCCTATCCTAGACCAGAAGCGGCGAATCTAGGCTGTGGGCAGCGCGCTGGGTGCATATAGGTATATCGATCGGTTCACGGCGGTGCTGCAACTTGGCCTGGTGCACTGGCGAAACTGGGTTACCGCCTCACCTATACGCGATACCGCGATTCGCGAATCCGCTCCCCTTCGCCATCCCCTTTATCTCTCCTGGATAGTGGGTGCTGCTACACACCTTTTTCTTTCTCTCTCTCTCTCTCTTTTTTTCTCTCTCACACCTACTTACCACCTTCCACCTTTGTACGCGCCCTTCGTTGTCGTCCGCCCGATATACGTCCACGCTCGTGCCGTCTTTGACAATCGCTCGACTACTCGATGATACGTCTACCTGCCTACGTTCTTCTCACTTTCCTCTCGTTACGGAAAAAAAACTCTAAACCTACGAAACAATGTAGAGGAATGTAAACGACTGATACACAAGAATTTCCTGCTAGAATTTTGTCCAACATTGCGATACGAGATGGCTGAAAATGTCGGTTTGCTATATGTCTCTCTACTTTATAGTTTTTGTCTTTCTATATTTGTCTTATTTCCTCAATCTTTAAAGTTTTAAACAATTTTCTTTTAATAAATGCTTAGTGTTAAAACTTACTTGAATTCTGGAATGTTTGTATATTTGATAAATATGACGATCTTTTACTTTTTATCAGCAAAGAGTTCACCGTGATATTGAAACTCAATATAGTATTTACATTTGATACGACTATATTAAGTGTAAAACCCGAAGTAAAACCATATTTTAAGTACGGATCCGATGAAGTAGATATTAAGGTTATCTTTAATTTCTTAAATTATTAATTTTGAAGATCTGTTGTATGCCGTCAAGCAGGGAATTCGAGCAAAGGAAGGATACGAAAATAGAAAGTAGACATATCGAAACGAACTTTTATCTTGTTATTCTCTTCTTAAAATAAACATGAATCAATCCGACTGTTTCCATCGATTAATGTTGCCTTTTCTCTGGCTCTTGAAAAATAATTTAGGAAACTTAAAAAAGGGAATTAATTGTTTCTATATGTAGTATAGATGTACACCTGATATTTACAATTTTCACAAGATGTTTATAATTTGAAAGATTAGCGCAAAGTTGTGTCATGTTTCATCAATCGCCGTGTTATTATTTTATATATAATTAGAATTTTATTATTTATCAAATATCGTAGTTTTTTTTTACATCTCTTTGAATTTGCACGGCAATTTATCTTCCCAATATATTTAAGGGAAAATTTGTGAGATTTGTAAAGATCGTTAGTTTTCTGAGGAAACCGTTGGAATTCGTTCGTGGCAGGTTTGAAGGTAAATTGCTTTTATGAAACGAATACAAAAGTGACCTTTGCAGCGAGAGAGAAGACGAGAGTATTTACTTCCGCAATGGTCGATCTGCGTGTTAGAGTAACAATAATAAGATCCTACAGGAAATCGTTTCGACGTGACCAAGTTTTGTTCGACGTACTCGATTTTTACTTTTCTTTCAGAATTTTTAGTCTAAAAGTAATATTTTTATTATTTTTACATATTATAAATGACTAACAAACTTTCTTTCTGACCATCATGTCTTTCGAGTATCCGTTTGAGTTTTCGACATTTTTCTCGAGATTTTCAGAAGATTCAAATTCATGTCGACAAACGAACAAAGTTGCAAGTAGCCAACTCGTTTTCTTGAACCGAAAGACGAAAGGGGACTTTGGGAAATTTCGTTTTAACATCGTAGGTACTTGTACTTGTTTGCTGAAAAATATATATGTGTTAATGTTATTCACGCCTAAATTTCTTGAGCGTTATAGCATTCGAATCTATTCATATCTGTCGTCATATTTGAATTTGCCGCATTTACGACATCCGAAGGGTCGGTCGAACGGTTCGACCCTTTGCGTCTGCGTACGTCATCGTTGTCCATTGTGCTCTATCAGACGCGTATATAGATATTACCGGCGTTTCTTTGTGACAATTTTGCAGGTACGTATAAATTAGCATCGTTGCGCCGTTAGAACAAACTGACAAGATTTATTTTTGTGATGCTCTTGTGATAAAACGCGTAATACGTATGGCGAGCGATACGTACGTTACATAATAAATACACGATGTGTATTCTGGCAACAAACCATCTAGGAAACTAGAAGAAACAAGGTTCTCTTTATTATCGCAAACGAACTATCGAGCGAAGATATGAAATCAAAGAGATATAGATAGCTCTATCGGAAATGTGGCAAAGAAAGAGGGAGGGACTTCGTAAAGTAAATACATTCTTAATTTTGCTTTATTTCCAGTCACATATTTCATACGTATGTCTCAAGGCAAGAGTAAAAAGACTTTTGCTTGCTTTTCGTTTTTTCTTTTTTCAATTGCGGTTATAAACGCAATTGAACAGTATGCATAAGTATATACATGTACAGTATTGCTAAAGTTGCAACATATAATTGTGTTTAATTGCTTAGAATTGCCACATGTTATAAAGACTGGACAAAGCACCGAATACTTTGCGTTTATTAAAGCAATTCTTTGTCTTTCCTTAAGCATTAATAAAGCCCAACGCATAATTTGCAACCACTTGCTGCGCTTCGTTAATAAAAACAAAATATCAGCGTTTTAATCAATCGGCATATAAATTTTGCAACAGAGTGGATGCGGACACTCTAAAACTGCAGCGAGTGTCAGGGCGGCACCAAGGTTTCGCGACACAATCTATAGAGCCGCTTGTCGCAAATTATGTGGTAGATTATCGAATAAAATTTGACGAATTTTGGAGAAGCGATCGGGGGAAAGGCTACCGCTACCATATGCAGCGCGGGATGGAGCGCGGAACGAGGAGCGAGGCTTACAGAAACGTCGTTACGTTCCTGAAGGTCATTTAGTCGCGGAATAGCTAGATGGCGGTAGAGTCAGCTGGCGGCCGGTACGCGATTCGTCGTAGGTCGTGCGGCTGCGGGCTGCGGGCTGCGGGAAGGGCTGGACGGGCTGGTCTCTGGTACTCTGGTCTACCTCAGTTCAACGTTCAACGTAGCGCGTCCCTTGGCGAAGGGTACGCGCCTCATGTCGACTCAAATCGTATCGTACTTTAGCGACAAGCAAGTCAGTTGTACTTATTCGAAAGAGTTGAAGCGGTGAGTGCGGAGGTGCGAGCGTGCGAGGGCGACGCTCTCTTGTTCTCGCTCTCTTTCTTTCTCCCCCTGTCTATCCATTGGGATCGTGGTTGTGCGCCATAAGACCGTCCGCGCGCCATTGTACGTGCGTGTACGCGCTATGTGTGGCGGCGTTGGCGGTGGCGGTTGTGCGAGCGTATGTGCACGCGGGTGAGAGAGATCAGAGAACGCGCCACGCTCGACGCTCGACGATTGACGCGGTGGCCGTCGATGGTACATCGAAATCGAAATCGAAATCGAAATCGAAATAGTTATCGTTCCTCGGGATCATCCCTCTTCGCTCTCCTTCCCACTTTTCCTCCCGCTCGAACGTGGTGCGCGCATTCTGAAGTCCCGAATCCCCGACGAACGGACGAAACGCGAGAGGGTTACCCGCTCGCGGCTCGGGCTCGGGCGAGAGTTGGCGCGCTCGGTACTTTTCGGCGGGCGACCGAACGCGCCCGATCGTCGGCATCGTCGGCATCGTCGCGCCGTGCAGAGACAACAGTAGCCTCACCGCGCCGCGCCGCGCCGTTCCGATCTTTCTGATCTTTCACGGCCGTGGCGCAGGGCCGACGGCTAATTGTAAGAATCTTTCTCGTCCTCGACGCGCTCGCGACCCGACTCCGACTTAATAAGCCGCGTGTTCCGCTCTTCACGTTCCGACGGCACGCAGTTTTCCGTAACGGCGTAGCGCGGGAGTGGGCGACTCGCGCATACGCACGCGTACATACACATGTAAGCGCTGTAGCGCGCGCGGGCAGGGAGAGACGACGCGACGGTCGAGCCTTAAATATCGATTTTGGACGACGGCGAGCCGCGATACGCGATAGTCCGCCACCTATCCCGAGGACGCGCGCGACAGCGACGGCGACGATATTCCCGTGACAGTCGGCGACGGCCGCGCGCGACGGTCGCGCGACATTCTTGCAAGGTCCTCGTATCGTTTCGCAGGTGCTACGAGGTCACGTCTCGCGAGTGATCTCACCAAGTGAGTGATCGGCGTAGGCTCTGCTCTCGCTAAGGTGACGTCGTCGTCGTCGTCGTCGTCGTCGTCGAGAATCCCGACCACGTGTGTGCGTTTGGCGTATAATCCCCCTTCCGTGGCTGGATATTCTGATCCGGGACAAGCCCGGCTATGCTTGATGCCGCTCGTGGGGAGGGCCATCATCCACCGGGGACGGCGGAGATTTAGGACTGTCGGCCGAGCGGAGGAATAGACGCGCGCGCGGTCACCATGGCGCGCCATTGTCGACGATCGACGAGTTGACGGGTGTCGCGCGCTCGAGGAGGCGTGGAGGCGAGGAGGCACGGGCGCGAACCGTAAGCGGTTGCGACGTGATTGCGGCTGATTGCGCGCTACCCGAAGGAGAAGGATCGCCGTCCCCGGTCCCCGCGCCAATTCCGGGGAAAATCGGCAGCTACCGAACACGGACCATCGAACATCGAGCATCGAGTACGAGAGAAGGCGTGACGACGGATCGCGACGATGGTCGCGAATTCGTTTTATTATCGCATTTACCGTTACGTAAACACACCTCGTCGAGCCTCGTCGACAGCGTCGGGTCATCTTTAACCACCGATCGAGGGAGCGAAGAGGAGGGGAGGATCTCAGCCGTGAGGCGAGGCGAGTGTGAGGCGGGGAGGAGAAGCGCGAGCGCGAGCAAAGTCGCTCGCGCGAGGGAAAAACCGCCGCGCGAGCAGCGACCGGGCTGCTCCATCCGGAAGAATGGTTTCGAGATATGGCGTCTCGAAGGAGGGCGCAGTGGGTGTCGCCGTCGGTGCCTTAGGACCCATGCATTGTCTGATGCCGCACTGTGGCGGTCCCCATCATCACCACCATCTCACGGCGTCGCATCCCCAAAATCCGCAGCCGGGTCACAACCACCATGTGCATCCCGGCCATCAGCCGCCGCCGCCGCCGTCGCCGAGTCCCCACCTCAATCAACTGACGCATCCCCAACTCACCGTCAACATCAGCCACCTCGGTCATCACCACCATCAACATCACCAGCAGCAACCGCAGCAGCAGCAACAGCAGCAGCCCCTGCAGCAACAACAGCAAACGCAAATGCCGCCCCAATACCGAGTCACCGCGAATAGTAAGTAGAAGAGAGCGCGTGCAAGTTTAACCATTAGGCAATTCGTTTTTTAGACTCGTCTTGGCTTTTCCGCGAGAATTGCGAGATAACAGCGAGATCGCGCCGCGAACGAAAAATTACGATTACGATTTGCGCAAGCTTGTGAGAGCTGCGATCTTCGAAAACCTCGCAGATACCTCGAAACGATCTCAGTCTTACAGTCGTCTAGTGACCATTTTATCTCCGATCGGTTAATTACCCGTTACGTCGCGTCGTCCGATTGCGAGACTGGGCGCTGGATGGGCGCCAAACAGCTGACGAGTGACGGAAAACCAGGAAAACGATTCGTTGATCTTCAAAGTCTGTCTACGCGTATTGATATCGAAATCCAGATTTACGTGTATACGCTTATCTCTACGAATCGAGGCTCATTCTTGTCTCCTCGCTTGTTTACATTATTTACAATATTTACTCAATCTTGGGATAGACTTTTGTTTCTGGGGAGTGGTTTTTGTCACAGAAGAATATTTTGTCACTCGAAACAAAAATTTCTCACGTGCGCGGTGGTAGAATCAAACTTGAATCGCCCATTTCTAAAACTACCCCAATTCCCAATCGATCGTTAAGGTGTCGTACTTGATGGCGTCTTGATCAAGACTAATTTTGCTGATTACAACTCTAATATGAACGATAGGTATATCAACGTTCTCATATTATATCGATCCATAATTTACATACCAAGCTGCCGTATCGCAGTTTCAACAAGTTTACCGATTAAAAATTGATCTATCAATTTACTCTGGTTAATTTTTCTACTTTTTATACGTATTTTCTATCTAAGATGGATGATATTAAAGTCGCGGTCTTGAATCTTCGAAGGAACGATATAATTAATTTACGAGGATTCTTTGTACCGTGAGAAGTGGCTCTCAGAAGATTATGACAAGTGCGTTTTAAATATTGGACTGTGCGTACACCCGTTGATAATGCGGACAACATCGTGAACGATAACACGGGACGAAATGAGACATTGAATTATGAATTTACAGTTTCCAGCATCTCTATTTACACGACGTGTGTGTGTGTGTGTGTGTGTGTGTGTGTGTGTGTGTAGTTTGATCTTATCTTAATTCGAGCTATACATTAAACTTGATTCGTGCTTCTGTTCGCTCTTTTCCTTGCAACGCATCGATAGCTTCTCCGATTCCTATCGGTAATAACCTTAAAAACGTCTTAAAGCCCACATCAAACAACGCATTGAAGATTGAGGGCTGCGAATTGGAGAGTGAAATTTGACCAATCGGAAAATTCTTATCTTCTCTTCTCAACTTAAAATCTATCGCTTTATTTCAATTGGTTGAATTCTAATTTCCAATACGCAGTCCTCAATCTCTAATAGTTTGCGATTACGTGTCTAACGCACGCGTCATTTCTTTTTGCATGCGCAAATTTACGCGCGACGATATGAAATGCCGTGCGAAATAGCGAACGCGGCTGTTGACTTGCTCCATCGTGGACATAAAGACCCGCGACCGACGATGGTAGCACAGTCGTCGCTTCTTTCGCTTCTCTGCTCTTATTTGTATTTATTTCCTATCTCCGATGCACACGCACACGCACACACCCTCACTCTTACCTTTACCCTCTCGGTCTCCCGTAGGATCCGTCCTTGACTCCGTCGCGATACGACCTGCGCTAACGTAATTTCGAGAGAGAGAAAGAGAGAGAGAGAGAGAGAGAGAGAGAGAGAGAGAGAGAGACCACCCGACTCACTCTTGTCATCGCGATCGTTGAACCTTTCTGATTTTTTTTAATCGCGCACGACCAACACATTAGGCGCCCAAATATCGGCGCGCGGATGCACGCAATCACGGAGCGGAATGATGCGAGGCGCGTTATTTTCGAGCGTACCGGGGGTAGTTAATCTGACCCGGTGACCTGTCTGTCAAGAGTCGAATCATTTGTGTCTATTTGCGGACGCATGGGTTCGAGCCGCGTCGTCTCGCGTCCTCTCTCTCTCATCGTTTTTCCTCTTCTCTCCTCTTCTCTTCTTTCTTCTTCTTTTCTCGCGGGGAATAAACACAATGCCATTGTCACATTAAAACGATGACGTATGCAAAGCTTTAATATCGCTTTTAATACTCTCTGTTTTGTGAATCGTCGCTTAGATCAACTGTTTTTAGTGAATGCAACATTAATTCTACTATTGTTATTGAGTCGCTATCTGCACTCTCTGTCGGAGTCTCGGATTCGGATGGAATCACTGCGAAAAAAGACATTCTGGGCGTGCGGCGTCTACGCGATAGAAATGTATGAATCGAGATTCACTCAAATTTTTTTTATTGAGCAGTGGCGGTTGGGCATTTTTCCTGCTATGCGCCATGCGGATATCGATATATCGGGGTGGCTTGTTATTTAGGTTAGTTCTTAGCGCCCCTGGACGGCGCTTTAGACAGTTCACGATATAGGTCAATCGATAAAACGCTTTCCACCTTGTACCGTCGTGAAGGTACGTTCGATCCTTTCCCTTCGCGCGATACGTCCCGTTCCATCTCAACCTCCTCCTCTCCTTTTCTCTCGTTCGTTGAGACACGGCTGTTAGAGGATGCCGCGATGCGATCGAAGCCAGTAAATTTGTAATTTCGGTCTTTCGAAACGTCATCCTCAAACCTGCGTTACTTACTGATAATTTGTATTAAGCTAACACCTTTCTATAAAACTCTCCATTTATAAACGTAGATTACGATAAGATTTCTGGAAAAAAATTTTCTTCCTCAAAATACGAAACTTGGAGGGGGGAAGAGAAACCATTTGGAAAGAATTAACGATCAAAATATACTGGATCAAGTGTGATTAATAACGCGAGAACGTAGCGAATAATATAGCGCGTTTATCCTTAACGAATCGCGACCTGCGGTGCACGAGCTTCCGCCTTGTGACTCCACAAAATCGATCATTACCGCGCGACATCGACCGTCAGTCCATCAGTCGCCCGTTTGTGAGGTCCGACGCGACGGGTCGATCCCGCGAGAAAGCGAAACAGATATGTACGGAGGATATATGTACGGGAAATCGGTACTCCTTGCGGTAATCTTGCTCCTGTTACTGCGAAGCCGCTGTCACGATTCACGATGAAGCGTTTGCGTTTCCACGGAGCGATCTCTCTCGTTTCACAGATACTTAATGCCGATGCCGCGCGCGCCACGTGGCTTCCCGAGCAGCGTGGCGGCAAGGCGGCGAGGTTAACCCTAACCTAACCTAATAGCTCTCCAACGTGCCGCCGGCCGCCGCGCGCCCGGCGCCGTCGTGCAGTGCCGTAGCGCTTCCGATCGGCGTGGAAGGCGTGTTTGAGGCTCGTTAACGTTGCCCGGAATCAAAGTCTATTGAGAAATCGTGCGCAGCGCACCGTGCATCGAACGCGGCGTGAATCGGTGCGGCGCGGCGCGGCGCGGCGCGGCGCAGCGCGGTGACGGTGGCGATGGGTGGGGTGTGTGAGACCTGCATACGTCATTCGTCGCCGGAAATGACGTACGAGGCCAGGCATGACACTCCGCATTCTCGATCGCGCGTTATCTAGGCCCCGTTCCCTTCCTCCTCCTTTTCCTCCCGATCGTAACTTGGCGTGGGATGTGGGATCGCATTTTCGATGCGATGATGTGATCCCGTCAGCGAGACGCAAGAAGAAAGGTACGCGGACCTGGTAGAAAGTTGAAAAGTTTCACGTTTATCTCGCCCAAGCGACAGGAGTACTCCCGAAATCGAAAGCTGGCTTTTTCTTTGGTGTAAAACTATATCAAGAATTTAGGAATTAATTCAAAGGTGTAGGAAAACGCGTTTGCGAGACCGATTCCAGGATTTCCAGGATTTCCTCGCACCCTCGATCGAGATCTATTTATTGTTAGTCGAAACATACAACGCGAAACGCATGTTGGATACGTTGCATACGCGAACGGAGTGGCGCGCGTTTCCGGCAGGGTCGCTCCTGGACGGCCCGCGAACCGCGAATCGATGCCGCCGCGGAGCCACAGATGGCAGCGCTGCGCCCCCAGTCCCTGCGGTCCCTGCCCACAGTGCCCACCACATGTGCAAAGATGGCCGTTCGTGAGGTCGGACCGTCGCCGTCGCCGCCGTCGATGTCGATGCGTTTGTCCACGTTTCAGTCTCGTTGTCGCGCTCGCAACGTTGTGCTTTTGTAACGATACGCCGCCGTCTGGAGAATCAACGCGCGAACCCGCGCGGCTCACGAGGAGAGGAGCAGATCTGCGCAGACGATCTCGTAACGGTGAGCTGTGAGCAACCATCTATGGGGAAACGATCAAACGATCCCATATTTTTCTTCGACTCGGAACTCGGAACCGTCCGTTTTTCCCCTGCCTCCGCGCGCGTTCGTTTACGTTTAACGCCAGAGGAAGAAAATGGGGCAACATCCGTTGAATAGAGTCTTCTCTTGTCCGAGCCGCGCGGACCACGATGGACTCGTGAAGCTCGAGCCTCGAGGACGATTGCCCCCAGCGGGATTCCGACATCCGACGGGGAACGTTGACGTCAATGTTTCGTGCACGTCGGCGTCGTATGTATTCGTCTTTCGCGAGTAATTACTAATTGGGACGACGCGACGGCAAACGGAGCGGGACGAATGCAAAAAGCAAAGGCGAAGAAACGTAAGGCTAATGTTATCGAGATATGTTTCGGGTGTCCATCCGTACTCTACTTATCTATGCTACGTAAGCTCGTAATTAGTTGACGCGTCATTTGTTCCTCGCTAGTTCGTAACAACTCGGATACTTTTCTTCGTCGAGCACGTCGTCTTGTTTTCCTCCTCTTTTTTCATCTCTTTTTCGGAAGTAATGTTTTCAAGTTATTACAAAAATTATTTTAGTTATATAATACATTGCTTTTTTAATATCTATATATTTTAGTGATCTCTGTGAGACTGACAATTATTGTTACATGTTGGAGATTCTACATATTTTAGAAATGAATAAACGAATTTATCTCTTTTTATCATATGATATAAATAGACATGTGCGAATTTATTTTCAAAGAGACTAGTTTTTTTAGTAGAACAATCTAAGATAATATCACATCTAGACACAACGAGATTAATTGATCTACTTGGTATGATTCATTTCGGTTTCTGGTGTATGCATCTTAGCGTAGATGGTCGAAGCGACTTTTGCAACATCTGCTCAACGAAAGAAACGGAAGAAATATATGTAAATAATCACACACACACACACACACACAAAGAAATAATCTATATATTTTCAGTGTTATGCTATTTTATGTATACGAACAACAACATTGATTTACATATTTGCCGCATATTTTGTGTATTGAAAGTTGAAAGCAGGGCAATCTGTTACAAAATACTATGAGATGCATGTCTAAATAAAAAAGTAATCTCTCTCTCTTCTCTCTTTCTCTCTCTCTAGTGTGTGTATGTATATATATATACATATATAAGGTATAAAAACATCCCGCGGAAAATGTGTTTTCGTATCGCAAACGTAACCTAACCTAACCTGGTCTTAATCGAGTTGCCGTTTTATGCGTGCGCATTTATTGCACCATAAAAATATAAACATGAACAAACACTTGGTCGTGATTCGCACGATTTCAAGTGCGAGAACTCGCGTGAATTAGACAATTACATGATTGTAAATAATATCGATACATGTTGAGTAAGTTGTGAATTTTGTTTCAGGATCGGAGTTTCATGGAAACTACAGCGCCCAACCAGGGGGCCAAGTGGGCGGAAACGCGGCGAGTAATGTAGGAGTACCTACGGGTAGAGGACCTCCGCCGCTCGGCGGCATACAAACGATAGGGCAATCCACAGCGGGTATACCACCAGGAGGTCCCGCCGGAGGGCAAGTACCCTCGCAAGCCCCGACTCCAGGAGTGCAGTCGCAACCGCCACAAGGTCCAGCGCCTACTACGACACCACCTGTACACACACCATCGCCTCAGGAAATGGGAAAGCAGGCCCACTTACAGACGCAGCCGCCGTCTTTACAGCAAGTTTACGTACCGACGCAAAACAGACCTGCGTCTCAAGTACGTATCTGTTAGCGCAATGAAGTAGAAAATCTTTATTTTATTTTATTTTATTTTTTAAACAAGTCGATTTTGAAAAGAAACTTTACGTTTCTCGTCCATCTTTTGCGCAGGGCTATTATCAAACGGGTCCAAGGCCGCAACAACCGCGAGGTATCAGTCACAGAGGTGGCCAAGGCGCCAGTGGAACACCAGTGGTCGGGATGGCTGGGGTAGGTGGAGGTGGAGGGCAACCGCCTGCCATATATCCTCATCCGGCTAGTTTGCCGGTGCAGGCAAGTGCAATGTACATAGGTCAAAGTCAAGTCCACGGTCTTCACACGGGGCCTCATCAGCAATCGGTGTATCCCATAAACAATCAACTACCGATTCATCAGGTGATGATTACATGTATTACATTTATATTTTCATTACAATTTTATTATCCTCTTTTTATCTATAACCAAATGTACTCTCTCTTTTTTTTTCTCTTTCTCTTTCTCTCTCTAAGTATATTCATGCATATAGTCGAATTAAAATGTAATAAATTGTCTCTTTTTATTTTCAGTTCTCTGGTCCACCTCAAAGACACCAGCCGCATCAAAATCAATCGTATTTTCCCTTTCAGCCTCCAATCCAATTACCAAATGTGTTCGGATATGCTCATGCGCCCGCTCCTCAGCATGGATGTGAGTTTTCCTACTCACGTTACTCCTTGACGCCAGATTCACACAAGTCAAATGAATCGTTATATTTTCCAACAGATTATTACACAGCGTCAAACACGATGAGTTTGACTAGGGCGAGTACAAGTGCGGTCAGCGGTGGAGCGCAACATGTCGCAGGCCCGCTGGCCGGTACTCAAGCCGGTGCTCCAGTTGTACCTCAGGGTACGCTTCAGCAACCTACTCAACAAGCCCAACCCCTGCCTTCAATGGGTATACCTATGTCGCAAGCTGGTACGTTGCTTTGCAAATCTACTTGTTATATACGTTGGTTAGTCGTTGTTATTCATATTCTATCTCTTTAAAAACTCAAAAAGATAGAGCTAAATAATATCAAGTTGAAGTGTTACGTATACGTTTTTAAACTAATGAGTTTCATTTTCTTTCGCAAAACAGGATTGTAATTTAAATTGAAAAATGTAATCTTATTCTTTTAAAGATGTATTCTCGGGACATAATGGTGGTGCGACAAATACTAACAGTACTACCAGGTCTCGGAAACCTCGAGGACAGAATGCCATTTTGGACATAGTAAATCCGCTAACGGGCAAAAATATAAGCGATGAAATTTATAAAGATAATGAAACTACGCAGAGTGGTGAATCCAGTAATCGCGAAACGCCACAACCACAGGTGAGCTACATCGAAATATATCGACAATTGGCTAAGAGAGTTTAGCGTTCAAGTCTGTGCTCGCTAAATAGCTAACTGTATAATGCAAGAGTATCTTATGTACGTACATATTTGAAACTGACTCTCACAGCCGATTGTTAATACTTGTGTATCTGTACACCCACATGAGCCATGTCCTCTAGCAGATTAAGTAAGTACTGAGATCGCACAAAATGAAAAAGATCGGAAAAGATGGATCGATTAGTGATTCCGAAAATATTCGGAATTTAACAGAAAAAAATTTTCTCGCGGGGGCGTTTAACCTCGGTATCGTAACTCGATAGCGATTATTTTTTTCTCCAATTTGTCCGGTACGAGTTGAGGATGCAATGGCTGTAGGGTGACAGATTTCTAAAGTCTTGAACATTTATTTCGTTCGTCTAAGTGCTTTTGTTTTGATTTCTCTCGCCCTATGATTTGAGTTTGGAGCAAAATTTTAGTTATCAAGCGTAATGCCTGAATGAATAGCACGTGCCACTGTCTATCACGCAGATTTGGTGATTGTTACAGAATAACGGCGCGGAGGTGATAGCCGATTTCGCGGCTCGCGTCGCGAAGGCCGCGACCGAGGGATCCGACACGGTACCGACGAGCGCGTCCGAAACGGCGCCTAACACGATACAAACAACGGCGCAAACGTCGTTATCAAATATTGAAACCAATCCCGCTAATGACGCAAATAGTCAGTGTAGCAATAGTCCGCCTGTGACAAAAAATATCGGCGTTAGCGCTGGCGCTGGCGCTGGCAAAACGGTATCGCCTACGATAAGTAGTCAATCGTTAGGTACATCTAGTAACATGACGCAAATCGATCCGAACGCGACAAAAACGGAGTCGAAAGCGTTGCAACTTCCCGTAAAGGAATTTCAGCCGAGGAGTGAGATAAAGAGCGTGACGATCGAGGAATCGTCACCCGTCGTATCATCAGTGGCCGCGAATAAAGATACTGTTTCCGTACAGCTTACCGCATCGACTCCTAACACCGAAAGAACGGCTGTGATAGTGACAGCGACGGTGACGGCGACGACAACGGCAACGGCAACGATGACGATGACGGCCGAAACCGAAACCGAGGCCGCTAGGGTTACTGGCGCTGTAGCTGCAGCCGTAGTTGGAACCGGTACCGGAGCCGCAGCCTCAGCCGGAACTGGAACCGGACCTGGACCCGAGGCCACAAAACATCTCAACTCCTCGCCCAATGTAGTACAGACACCGATTACTCCGTATTGGAGTAACGTTACCCAGGAAATCCCGAAACCGTCCGCCATTGCCTCGAGCGCCAATCCCGTTCCTACTAGGGAGCCATTCCCTAATCTAACCAAAACTTCGTCAAACTCGCCGCCGAGGAGGAAACCCAACGCCACCGAGCTGCCTTCGAATACCAAAGAGCAAAAGGAGAAGAAAACCCGGGAGAAGAGTCTCGGCTCTCGGGGCGCCACTCCTACGCCTGTTCACAATCAGGTGGTGGATCACCATCATCAGAAGACGAACGGTGACGCAGTCGGTGACAAGACAGAAACGGAGGTGGTACATCCGAGAAATGAGATACAGCAGAAACCGTCAGACGGTGAGTGTTTCCACTTACTGACCAAGTTTTATCGTCAACCGAACGAAATTGTTTCGCGTCGGCGCGGCGTCGCGTCGCGGCGTCGCTTCAACACCGAGTATCGAATATCATCGAGTATATCGAATCGTTTTGCTTAAAAGTCTTGGCGCGTGCAATCTCTAGCAATACACCAGATACGAAACCTAATCGAAACGATTAAGTATATCGATAAGCTTTGTAAATTTGCAAAGAGAGAATGGCTAAAAAAAAGAAAGCGCGCCATATCTCTCGCCATCACAGGCGGCGTCAATCCCGAGACTTGATCTCGAGTTAAGTATACGCTTGTGCGAGCGCAGCCTTGAACGAGTTTACTCCAAGATACCGTCAATCGTCCTCTCTCTTTCCTTCTCTCTTTTACTCGCGACTGGAAATTCACTCGCGGGGCGCGATATCTGTCCGAGAGATATATCTGGCGCTATCGATCACAAGTAAGCCTACGATTATTATTCGTTGGTAAGAAACGCGATGCATTTCCAAGAGAATGTTGTCAGGACTTTAATTAGACGCTACTAGTTTCGCTCATTTGAACTTTGCGCCGCGCGTTTGCGATAACCGACGGACGGCAGTTTTAACCGCGCTTTCCAGATAAGTATGAATTTTCGGTTCGCTCGATTTGAACGAGAGATCCTACGTTTTGACGTCTTGTTATCTGATGTTAATATGGAATATTCTGAAAAGAAAAAAAGTTGATCGCGTAATTATCGTAGGAATGCCGATAAACGTTAAATTGACGTTGACAGACGATTCTCAGTTGTCAGAATCTCGTCGTTCTTTGTAATAAATCTAGATTGGAAGATGGCCAACGAAATCCCTAAGATCTCGTCAATACATTTCGGAACACGTTGCCTGATGGAAGATACCGCGAAATGTTCCCGCGCGCGAGCGCGCACGCGCGCATGTGCGCACGTGCCGTTACAAAACTCCGGCGTCGCCGTCGTCGTCGCCGTCACCGTCGGCGTCGGCGTCGGCGTCGGCGTCGGCGTCGCCGTGAATCTCAGCACTTGTACTGAAGAGGGCACCCTCCAAAACTCAACGTAACCTAACCTAAACTTGATCTAACCTAAAAGCCACGAGGAGAATCGGAGTCTCGTGTCTCGCGTCGGGGTTCTGCGAAGTGCAGTCGTTTCGGTATATCCGGGCATTTATCTCTCACGCGTTTCTCTAATAACGAGCGAATCGAACGTCGAGATCAATGCGAGAGTTGCAAAGAAATTATGGAATGTTGGTTTATTTTTTTTGAATCCGCGGATCGTTCGAACAAAAACGCAACGCGGTTTTCACTACGTTAGCCGACTATTTTAGATGTCTTGTCCTTTGTGTAATTGTTTATTTAAAAATTAAATTAAACTCTATAGTGGATCTTTTATAATAAATTTTGAAAAAAATTACAATTGTCGCGATAGTTCCGTTGTCCGAAAGATCCAAAGCATCGTTGATTTTCAGTGTCACGGTAACTCCAGTGTGATATATTTGTCTAGTGGCATTTGTTTATACGTAAAGTTGTCCCTATTCGAATTTCGAACATTGATAAATTTCTACTCCAGCTTGTAACGAGAGTCGCAAAATGAAAAAGGGTAAGATACACAGCGATTCTTATATTTATCTCGTTTGCGTACACACAATCAAGTTTTGCGAAAGTTCTGGATTCGTTCTTTGAGAAAACTTGATTATTTAAGAGGCAAATAGCGATCGAGTCGACGGCGCCGTGCCCGCGCCGCGCTTGTGCGCAACACGAAATATGGAAACGCGACGACGTTCTCTATCGAAGGGATAATCGGATCTATCGTCAATTTGCAACAGCTAGAAGTAACTTGATATTTTTCGCGGGAAGTATACTCGGATCAATCCGCTCGCTCAAGATGATCGATACACTTGTCGCGTCGCCCTTATTTTTTTTCTTTCCTCTCTGTCCTACTTTGCTTTGAAAAATCATCATTGGCGTCTCGCGTCTAAACAATCGGAATTCTTTCGATGACCGTTACGGACGACGAAGGTCCCTCGGTTTCCTCGTCTATTTTCTGCGCTACGATACGATCGCGTGGTTAGGCAGGTATCTTGGCGAACCGGAGACGGAGAGGCGAGTCGGGGCGAGGCGAGGTGAGGTGAGGTGAGGTGAAGCGAATCGGAGTCGGGTCGGGACCAAGGCGGACGGTGACGCGATTGCGCGAAAATGGCCGACGGGGCGCGATGACGAACGAAGCGGGATTAACCGGTGAACCGGCGCTGGAACGCTGGAACGAAAGAACGGGAGAAGGAAGGAGAAGGAAGGAGGAGGAAGGGAGGAAATCCTCCATCGTCGTCGAGGGGACCGGACCGGACGGCCTTCAGTAGCCAGCACGTGCTGCGCTAGCCGGTCGCATTTTACACCGCTCTCTTCTTCCAATTCTGTCCCTTCCTTTTTATTTTATTTAACCTTTTTTTATTTTTTTTAAGCAAAAAAAAGGAATACGTTTTATCCCACCCTCGAGAAACGACCCTCCGAAGATTGATTCAATTCGCCTCCGAATTTTGAATCCCGGCGCTTTTCTTCCCTTTTCCTTTATCTCCCACAACTCGCGCGCGTACTTTACGCATCGCTTTACCGCTCAGGCAACGAATACGCTTATTATATACCGTTTCTCCGCACTGTGTTTTACAGTCTGTACATTGCAACGTAACTGCAACGACCTTCGCGATAATTGTACATATTATTTTTATATATATATATATATATATATATATATATATATATATATATATATATATATATTATCGAATTACGACGAGCGCCCTATACACGCGTCGTTTTTACCCGGCGAATCCTTTTCTCACCTCTGTACATCCATCCGAGAGTTCGGAGTTGGCCTCGTTGGTTCCGAGGAATGAATTTCGGCCTAGCGAAAAGCTCGTGTCGAAAACGCGTGTTCGAAAACGCGAGACAGTGAAGTGGCGAAAAGCAGAGCGTGCGAAGCGGAGCGTGAAAGGACCAGAGAGAGATCCTACGTCGAGAGATGTACGTACACGAAATTTTACTTCTTTTCGCTCTCTCTTTCTCGATATCTCCCGTCGCACCTTTCGGCAACGTGATCGAAGATGTCGGTACCTTTGTGACAACGTGGTTTCCGACATCTTGTGGTCGGCGTGGCGAGGCGAGGCGAGGCGAGGCGAGGCGAGGCGAGGCGAGACGAGGCTTGTAACTAGGCGGGAGACGAGAGGAGTGGAGACGAAAGGCGAGGCGCGGCGCGGCGCGGCGCGTCCGCTTACTTATCTTATTTGTTTCATTAGATTTGTAAATGGTATGCAATGCGCGAACCATACGTTGTCGGAGTCTCGCTTCTCGACGATAATATCGCGCGTTCAGGGGCGTATTCAGGGGCGCCGCGGAATCGTGCGTGCGGAGGAAGGCGACCGCTCAATATGGCCACCTAAATCTGTCGCCGTCGAGTAGCTCCTCGCCGGGAGTTCTGGGGGATATCTCGCGCTCCGATTTTCCTTGCCTTCCTTTCTTGTCGCGTTATCTCGAAAAATTAGATATCGCGCGTTTGTCGCCATTTACCGATTTTTGCGCACATGTCGCGACGTCGCGACATACTCGACGCGCCCCGAGGCTTTTTTTTCCACCACGTGGTGAACACGTTCTTCCGAATATGCTCTTTCGCAAGAACGCACCGCTCGTTTGGTCGCATCTCGCGCCGGCCACAAAATCGGCCGGTTGCCGATTGCCGATTGCCGAATAATCCAATTCCGCGCGATCAACAATCTCGCGGCATCTCGCATCCGGAAGACGTCGCGCGATCGCGCCGTGCACGCGGTGGCGCGTGGCCATTTTGTGAATTGATCGAAAGAGAACGCAGCACCATATTGGTCCGCGCGCCGACGTTCGTCGTTCGTCCTCGATAGATCGACCTTCGCAAAACCATTCTTTCGTTCGATCATCGGAGTTGTCGAGTGTTTACGAATTCAAAGTCCCTCGTACTGTCGTGTGCCGAGATGTCGCGCGAATCAACCTTCAGCTCGTCTATAATAAAACATCAAGATTCTTCCTCTTATGTTGCGAATATCGTATCGAGATAATGGTTTTGAATCGTTTGCGAGTAGGAAAGTAGTTGATCCATATCGAGGAGCTTAATTGAAATGATCGCAGAAACGCCACGTTGCGTCGCGTCGCGTTAAAAGTCGTCCCGACTGCGTTTCCGTATACTCCGTTCTCCTCGAAACGACCCGGGCGATTCGGGAAGAGAGGTCCCCTCGGCAGCCGGGGTCACTGGTCACGAGTCACGATCGCGCGCCACGTGTGGTAATGGTAAGGCGGGCGGGCGCGGACGCGTGCGTGTGTCGGGCGTCTTCGGCTAACGCCATTTCACAAGAGCACACAGCGCGCGGGTGCGCCGAAAAGAAAAAAAATATCACGATGAGACTTTTGGCGGGGCAACCTTGAGCCGCCCAGCCGCCGTTGCTCGTCATTCGGCGATCGGGTGAAAGTCTTTCGCGGCTTGAGAAAAGTCCGCGCGCGTTACCTCGGAAAACGCCGAACCAGAAATTCCTCGATCCGAAGGAAAATGTGCGCGCGAAACGCACATCGAGACTCGAAATTCGAAACTCGAAACACAAGGCAAACTTCCGTCCGATTCGTATCGTCCGTGGCTAGATAGTATAAACTATATAAAGAGACGCTGACGTGACGTGACGTCTTATTTACCGTACCGCGAAGAAAGGGGGAGGGGAGGAGAGGAGGTATCGTTATGACATTTTATAACGAAAAGTATTAACAACGGGACGTGAGCGTCTTTCAAACTCGAGATCGTTGCGATTTAAACATTCACGGATAAAATCGGATGCGTAGGTCACGTTTCAAATCTGTATTTTTTTAACATTTGGAAGATACAACAAATTGGAGACATAACAAATTTGTTTTAAATCAAAAAAAGACGTGACATCTCGTCGTGCTCGAGAGGGAAAGCAACCTCGTTGGAAATGGCGCGCGATAAACGTATCGGAGCAGACGGGTTATATCGGCGCGCCAAATATTTTTTCCATCGTCAGGCGCGATGCTCTTTGAGCTTCGTCGATGTCCGACAGTGATTATTCTCGCGCGCGCGCGCGCACGACTCCCTCCGCGATCTCTCGGAGCCATCTAATTATATCGTCTCTCTCTCGAAATCCGTGGTCGCGCATCATCGCGTCATCGCGTCATCGCGTCATCGCGTCACCGCGTTTTCGGAGACGCGATTCTCTCCGTCTCGCGATTTTCATTTCGCGTCGCGTCGGAAGGATCGAATCCCCTTCGCTGCCGAGAGGAAGGAAGGAAGGGAGAGAGAGAGAGAGAGAGAGAGAGAGAGAGGGAACGAATAATAAATGAATCGTTATTTATTAGACACTGGGATGCTACACTCCCTCAGTTTGCGCACTCGGTGCGCAATTTTAACATAGCGTTTTAAAGAGGAAAGATAACAAGTTCCACGCGTTTAATATGTTCCCTACCGGCCCGATTTCACTGTTGAACAAAAAATGAACCAAAAACTTTCGAGCACAAAAACGAGAGTGATCGTCTCTCGTAAATTTTTATTTATAAGCGCTGACTACGATTCTCCGAACCAAAATTTGCGATTTAACTTGGAAACGCCGTGCTTCGCTCTTACGCATTTTTTTGTTGAATAGAGTTTTCGGCTTCCGTTCAAGCCGCGTGGGTCGCCCACGGCATGCGCCCCCCCCTCCGGTTTATTTATAACACTTCTCGTACAATATTTATAAAAATAAATTTACTATTAAAAAAACAAGATTTTACAAACTGTACTAATATTCAAGTATCAATATGTGCTTTTTCGTAAAACATTTTGTGATAATGCATGTAGGATCGAAAATATCAAACGGCCTGAACGGAAAGTTTATCATGGGGCGTATTCACTTTATACGGCAGAGAGCGTGTTAAAAAGAATCTGTGATTTAACATTTTTGCAAGAGGGAGGGAGGGAGGGGGAGAGAGAGAGAGAGAGAGAGAGAGAGAGAGAGAGAGAGACGGAGTTGCGGTCCACGACCTGCTTTAGTAAAACTAAAGCGATTCCCACCTACTTTCGCGCATCGAGAATCGAATTCGAGATCAGCACCGAGGACGGTGAACGTATATCGCCCACGTCGAATAATTAGCCGATTCAGGAGGCTCGCCATTCAGGGAAGGTCCTCCACCGATCGGGGGAAGAATCGACGTTTTACCGTATGCGAATTTTGATCGGAGAACTAAGATAAATCCACGCGTAGAGATCGCGATGAATAAACAAAACGGACGACACGCGCGAGCGGACGCAGGAATTTTTTCGGGCGATATTTCTGTGCGGATGCGAGCGCGAGCTCGCTTTTCAGTTAGGTGGGTTAGGTCGAACCGTTGAAATTGCTCCCAGTGCGCCTGCTCCGACGCGCAAACCGACCGAACGAAACTAATTTAAGAAATCCTATGTCGTGCCTGTCGGTTTGCGCCAGTTCACAGGTTAAAATAGATGCGTGAAAGTCGTCGAGCGCCGCGGCTAGCCAGGCCCGAGGCGCTTTTCCGAAGTGTCTTTCAGTCGGGGACGATCGTTTGTGACGGCGGTCGCCGTTGACTAACGAGTAAAACGAGTTGCGCGACGCTCGTACGTCATCGTCGACGTCCGTCGTCGTCGTCGTCGGCGGCGGATCAAGATCCAAGCTCCAAGCCTCGCCGCGAGTTGGACGGTTGGCAGACTCATTCCCGAGCGTCGTCGGCCTCTGGATGTCACCGCGATCGACGCAGTGTTCGATCGAGAACGAAATCGCCGATCGCGTCACGTGCTAAGACGGCGATAATAACGACAACTAAGTTGTCATCTCGTCGCGCCGATAAGCTTGTCGAGGATGCGATTCTTTTTCCCCTTGTCGTTGTTGCGCCCCGTCGCGTTTACGTGTCGCATTTACGCCACGTTTGGCAGGGATTTGGCAGGTTTATAAATAAATACTGAATCACACAACACACACACACAGTGCCACGCACGGTCATCGGAAACTCGAGCCATCCAAAGATGTGAATTGCACGTGCGTGCGCGGACACATGTGAAACATGGGCGATCGAAGAACGAGCGACGGTGGCGGAGGTGGCGGCGGTGGCAGAAGCGGCACGCGATCCAAAAGTCGTAATCGACGGGGATCCCGAGATCATGGTACGCGAAACGCGCCGCCCCTGACTGCCCGACTTGGCACGCACGTATGCCGAACGCGTCGAGAACGTTTCCCGTTGAATAAAAGCTCCTAAAAGTCGTGAGAAAGATTCGGTCACTCAACTTTAATTCACCCCGAAGAAAAGCTCGTGTCGGCGAAAGGCCGAAGGAAGGTAGCGAGCCAGACGAGTGGTTTTCGCTTCCTTTCTCTCGGTTCCTTGATCGGCGTTCAGGATGCGTTGGCGTAGTAATCGATAGAATCGATGAATAAGTGCAGTAGATCAATCAAATGTATTGCGCGACGCGTTCCTAAAAATTGTACCCGCGATCTTCTATTTTCATATTTTCGTATTTTCGTATTCGTATTGCAACGTATTCGATTGTCTCACCAACGCGTTTTCTCTTCCGTTCTCCAGGTAAAGCTATGCAGAAGCAAAAGAGCAAAAATAAATTGAAACCCCGCGAACTCAATCGCAAGGGCGCGGAGAAGGAAGGCACGGACATGGATGCCTTTGTAAATACCGTATCAGCGGCGAAGACAGTGGAAATTAAGCAAGACAACAAGGAGCTGCACGCTCCCATCTCGAAAGACAGTAACAAAGAGCCCGGAAGAGAGATCAGCAAGGATATCAAAGAAAAGGACAATTATGAGTCGAAGAAGGAAAAGGAGAAAGAGATTCTGCCCGTTCACGCGAAAACCGAGAAGCACGCGTCCACCGAGGTGTCCAAGGACAGCGCTCCCGCGCAACAAGCGTCTCACGTTGTAGATAAACCCCCGACCAGCAAGGAATCTTCGATCAAGTCCGAGGACAGTGCGTTTAACGCGCTTCCCATCGCATCTCCCAATGATGTCGTCGATCACGCGGCGGTCATCGAAGAAATACATTTGGAAGCGTTGGTCGCGCAGAAAAATGAAGAGAACTTTAAGGTGTCGGCGCTACACGCGTCCAACGACGAAAACGCGACGACTGTCCCATCGGTGATTACTGAGAAGAAGCAAGAAGTCGAGGTTTCCAGTGGTAGCGGTAATGCCCCGGCCGAAAATGCCGCACCTAGCGGTAATAAGGCCCCATTACTCAAGTACTCGTACAAAGAGGGCCAGTGGAGCCCGGTCAACGTGACCGGTAGGAAGTCCTACGACCGGGATTTCCTCTTACGTCTACAATTTGATCCCAACAGCAAACTAAAGCCGGCTAATCTACCAAATTTGCAGGCTGTCTTGAAAGATAGTTTACAGGTATGACCTACGTCTCATGTGTCATTTATCATACATGACATATCGTACGCTTTATTAATAACGATGTTTTATTACTTACATCTGTGTTTGATTTTTATAGAATACGCATAATACTATGGACTTGAGGGCTTTTAAGGATGCGAACATTCCCAGGCATGATGCGTTAATGCCAGGATTTGCAAAGACAAATATGAGTACACGTCCGGTAAGTAGAATTTAAGTGAAATGCTTGGGATATGTATCTTGCTTTTTTATGGAAGGAGAAGGACAAGTAAACATGATGTCGCACGAAGAAAGTAGTGGTCTGAAAATCTTTTGACTAATAATACATTTCTTCTGATTGAAATTTTCATTCTTTGTGTCAAATAACTCTATCGATTATCTTAGCTTTGATACCTGATATCGATGAGATATATATGTATATATATCTCGTTTTACAGCCACCAACGAGTCGTAAGAGTGACCGGGGTAAACCAAAAGCGAATAAACCAAATGTTATTCATGTTTCACTGTCGTTAAGAGAAGACGTGAAACTGAGAGAAACAGAAAATGCATGGAAACCAACGAGATTGAAGCAGCTTGGACTTACTGAAGAGGAAGCGAAAACGGAAGCCCTCTATAAGAGAGTACGAAGTGTATTGAACAAACTCACTCCGCAAAAGTTCAACACGTTGGTTGAGCAAGTCCGACATTTGCCGATCGATACGCAAGAACGCTTGAATGGAGTTATTAATTTGGTCTTTGAAAAAGCTGTCGACGAACCCAGCTTCTCTGTCGAATATGCCTTGTTGTGCAAAGAACTGGGCATGATGGAAGTCGCAGGTCCTGATACTCAAGATAGTTCCGTTAGCTTCAAGAAGCTTATCATCACGCGTTGCCAAAAAGAATTCGAAAAGAATCCAATTGATGATGTCGCGAGAAATCGAAGGCTAAAGGAAATTGACGAGTGTAATGACCCGGAGAAAAAGAAAGAACTTCAGTTGGCGCTTGAAGAGGAGGAGCGCAGGATACGAATTAAATCTGTAGGAAATATTAGATTCATCGGTGAGCTGTATAAACAGCAGATTTTGACAACGAAAATCATGCACCGATGTATTCGTCACCTGTTAGAACAGAATGATGAGGATAATCTGGAGTGTCTATGCAAACTGTTGACAACGATTGGCAAAGATTTGGAATTAAAAGGATCTGCTGAGGTAAAACTAATGCTGTTCTTATTATTTGCATCCAATTGTGTGTAAAAATTGTCTGTGTTGGAAGTATTCATTTGGCGGTAATATGTATTATTCAAATTAATTTCTTATTTCTTCTTATTCTTAGGAGATGCAGGATTACTTCAATAGAATGCAAGAGATTGTTGCACGAAAAGGCCACAGCAAAATTAGTTCTAGAATTCGTTTCATGCTTCAAGATGTTATCGACTTGAGAGCAAATAAATGGATTCCGAGAAGAAACGATAACAATCCTAAAACGATAGACCAAATTCAAAAAGAAGCGGAATCCGAAAGATTGGACATGCAAGTGCATGCAAACAGTGCTCCATTGAACACCGCGCGAAAAGACGACCGTAATAATGATAGGAAAAGAAATCGTGGACTTGGTGGTCCTACTGACGATGGTTGGAGTCAACCAGTAGGAAGGGTGAGACCCGTGACGTATTCGGTGGAAACTGCAAAATTGAAGAATAAACCGGTTAGTTGTTTGGGTTCATATTATCAAGTCCAGCCATAAGAAGTACAGTTTTTTTCCCATGTATTTGTACTGGACACTTTTATGTATAAAATAATAAGATGAAGCGATTGATATAAACAAAACGTATGATTCCATTCCGAAACGTACTGTCGCAAAATCTCTAGTCCGTCTTGTGTACATACTATTATAGATTTTCAGTACTGTCGGTACATTTCAGAAAGCATCCGTAGTTGTTTTAAAAAATATATAACATTACACAGTGTAAATTTTTTCTTAATTGTAATTACGAGTTTAATGTAAAAAAAAAAAAAACAAGAAATCAATTTTAATCCTTTCAAAGTCATAGACGCGTAAGAGCGCGAACAGACGAGCGACTTTTTCGCGCCCTAAATACGTTTAGCAAATGGAACACCGCAAACGCTATGGACGTGTTTACGTGTTTGGCACATTTGTCCGTAAAATAAAATTAACGGTGAACAATTTCAAAAGCAATATAACACATCTAATAAACAATGTAATTACTCATTTAGTAAGTATTATTTTTTAGTTTTTAACTGTATTTTTATTAACTTTCTTAATATTTCGATACAATCTAATTTGATATGTGGGAGAATCATGACAAACCGTACCTGAGGTCTCTTGCAAAAATTTTTAGCACTGAAGCGCGTTACAGACGGCACAATAATTCCTGCATGCATAATGCCTTCGTTACAGTGTTCAACTTAGAAAGGATTAAAATCGTGTTGTATATGTGTGCGTGTGCGCGCATGCGCGTGGAATTTAAATTAAAAAATATAATTTCATGGAATAACTCCGCTTGAGATAACTGTCAAAACGCGACTTTTACGCCGACAGTTACTCTCACAACACGAAGTGAGCAACGAGAGAGAAACAATCGGCATGATGGAAAAATGTCAACAATAAATCTGTTGTTTGTCATTTTTAAGAGTGAAACTTTTTTTGTTACACAAAATGATTATTATCTTTTTCAATAGCCACCAATGGACGACATGCAACTCGGCAACAGGGCATCTTATTTATGGAGGGCTACTAACCCCGCCAACAACTCTAAGACGATAAGTTCCAACAAATTTGCGTGCTTAGAGAATATGTCCAATTTAGACCAGGACAAGAGGATGCCGCCCTTACCACTTTCTGGGTAAGTCAGTTATTTTTCAAACATTCACAAGATTAAAGAATAAACCGGTTAATTATTCGGGTTCGTGTTATCATGTCCAATTATAGAATCATTACAAAGAGCGCAATACGTGCACGCTATTTTTTTTCTATAACATACATTTGCCATGGATGTTTATTAATCTCTGCTTCGTACTATAACGATTTATATGATGATACACAATTACAGACTAGAGTTTCTGAATCTTCTAAAACTTAAATGATTTCAAAATGAGTTCTGAGATGTTACAAATTTCACATTAACATTTAAAGGAACGTCGACAACCACTTATACATTTTTATCTGTTATTTTAGATCACGATCAACCGGTCCAAGAGAGTGTAGCCGGGATTACAAGTCTTATGGTATGTTCTCTTATAAGCACAGATATATGTAACTTACATTACCAATAACGTATCGTTAAACAGGCTCTTCGAAGAAATATCTTTTAAACAAGGATATTTTGTGTTTTTACAGACGGTAGGAGCTCCCGTAATGGCACTCATCAGTCGGGCAGTGCATCGAGCAGGGAGAGTCATCCGTTGCTGGATAACTCTCAAAGGAATGTGTCGATGCTTCCGCCCGTATTGAAGTCTGCCTCCCAGTCTGGAGCTATAAGCCACAAGGCTCCGATGTCGGAGCAAGAATTCACAAAGGCTTATAACTCTATACTGAAACACTATCTGGAGGAGCCGATTGTTGAAGTAAGTTCTTTAAGATTTAAAGTGATATCGATGTCAATTTATCTTTCCTGAAATGAGTTACAATTTTCCTCGTGCTGTTTTATTCATAATTATCAAACTCTTGTCAACTTTTTATAAATCGAAGCATATGTGAGATGACGGTCGGGATCGAACCCGAGATCCGCTGACTACGAATCGAACGCTCTCGTATAGAGCCACACGTCATCTCACAAAGTTTAAATTTTGTTTATGTGTATATATATATGTATATATATATATATATATATATATATATATATATATATATATTTCTGGCGAGACAGAGATATTTTCTATCAACCAACGCACGCTCCTTAGATCCATCTCTGATTCAATAGGAGATGCTTGAGTCATTGGCGTGCAATAATAGACAATACCTTCTTTTTGGTTCCGTGTGATAGCACTACATGCTATTCGCACTAACTAAAAGGAGGACAACATATTTAAAAAATAAATAAATAAATAATTTATTATTTAAAGATTATTCTTCGACTATTCTGGACATCACAAATTCAATATCGTTAACGCATATTTATTTTCATTTGCAGAATACGGGATTAGAGATCCAACAGAAATTTGATAATGCAACATTTGCCAAACTTACACGCGAGTGTATTAATCATGTTCTCGAGAAATCGCCTGTCGAACGAGAACTGGTTTCGAAACTCTTGTCCCATTTACTTCGACAAAATATTTTACCTGTGGAGTGTTTCAAGAATGGGTAAGTTGTCCCATTCTTGTTATCTTATTTGTTTATAGAGCAAATTATAGCAAAATAATAGCTTATATATTAAGGATGTTTTATATAGTTAGGCAAAATGTAACGAAGTTGATGAAAATTTAATATCATATTCTGTATACTCTTTCAAAGTTCGGGGTCAAATTTCAAATCGATTCACAATTTAGATAAAAAGTTATCAATTCTTGAAAATTTGTTTTACAAAGGGTTTTACAGAGAAAAGTGTAAACATTAAAAAATGTAACCAATATAATAATATTTTACACACAAGCAGATCATCAACAAACAAAAATATAGCAACAAAATTTGAAACGATTTACAATTTTTTTTGAAAAAAAAAATAGGAACAGTTATTTACATTTACTAAATCTACGTCTTTTACATTCTATTAGATGTTTCGTAGCTATTTATATACATTTTTTTGTCTTTGGATCTTTGGAGAATTAATATCAGAGATTTTATATAACATTTCCTGCATATTTTTGGTTGGGACTGTGCCTATAAAACATCCTTAATTAATGATGAAAATCATGATACAGAGTAAAGGTATTTTGAAAAATATCTTTGTGTTACTAATGCCAAAAGGATACTGATGCTATTTGCATAAATTCAATTTTGTAATACCAAGTTTTTTTTTACCAAAATTGTTGCTAATACAAGGAGAAATTCTGTTTTAGATTGGGAGAAGTGTTGGAAATAGTAGATGATTTGGTTATCGATATACCAAAAATTTGGACTTACTTGGCCGAAATACTGTGTAAGTAATACATGCGTATCTTTTTGCCGCGGGTTAACCGCGAGATGAGATAAGATAAAGATAAAGATTTCTCTTTCGTGATGACGATTACATTTTACGCCATAGAAAAATGCCGTGCGGGTGCTATAGCTCAACAGGCCTGAAAAAATATGTAATAATTTATCCGCCCTACTCTAATCTGAAATCGATTTACATGCGTGACCATCTGTGTTGCAGCACATTCGATAGAGGACGGATCTATCTTATTATCCGAATTCAAGAGTATATGTATAAGTTTGAGAAGACAAGGCTTTGTAGGCAAATTCCTTGGAGAACTTATGACAAAAGTATCTCGTAACAAAGGGCCTAAATGGCTTGCCGATAAATGGGACCAAAGTGGACTTCAACTGAGTAACTTAATCGATCCGGAACGAGAGAATGTCGATAAAATCATTCAGGAATACGTAAGTACTCCTCGATGATGGTATATTATATCAATGTCTCTCCTCTATTTGTTTTTTTTCCTTCGTAGAACAGTGCCAGTTTAATCATTCTGTCACATTTATCTCGACTTGTTCGCGTTATTGTTCGCAATTATTTATAAGAACTGGCTAGTTTTAAAGGTATAGAACAGACAGACGAAAGACTCGGGTTCGATTTTCATCTTTGCCACTCCAACCAACTTGCGTAGCAACTTGAAATTATTCTACATAAAACTTACGTTCTGTCGACAGAATCTTGCTGGCGCGATGCAAGAGTAAAGTACTGTCAATTAAATCAACTGAAAACATTGACTGACTGCATTGACTGAACTTCCGATAGAGAATGTACAAAATTTTTTGCTGCGTTTGTGAAAGAAAGGAAAATTTTTTAACGTGTAATAATTCTCTCCATTTTCCCTCTCTTTTCTCTCTTGATCTTTCTATCGCGGTGTAATTTTTTGAGATTTACATGAAAAGAACATTTCAATATTACTATAATTTGGCACATATACTTCTTTTTCACGATTGAAACAATTAGCTGCTCTTCGTTTTTAAATCTTGTTACATCTTCTCTTTTCCTTCTCTCAAAATATTTCACTACTGTCTCTTCTGCTCTATATTCAGATCTTCCTCTGGAAGTAACCAAGACAATAATGTCAGTTTTACCTGCGCACGATCTTATTAGTTCTATTGTTTTTATTTTTAGAATTTGGAGTTTTTAACTGGTGATTATAATAGTGCCAAAGACTCCGCTGCTACCGAGCAACTCTCGTTTGAGAAAATTCAAGAAAATCTTACAAGGCTCATGAAAGAAAATACTTCCTTCGACGAAATTTGCAGTTGGATAACTGTAAGTGTAACATAATTGACATACATGTGTTTTCTGTATAGCTATTTATATCGATAGTTTTCTCACAATTAGCTTTATTGTTTCAGGCAAATGTTGGTAGTAGAGAGAAGGATCCTCAGTTTATAAGACATTTAATGACTGCCATCTTAGAAACCACGTTAGGTACGCATCGTAGCACGATATTTTCAAAATATTTTTAAATCATTTTTCCGATGGAATGATTTTGTGATAGAATGAACATGATGATACATTTTATTTAGAGTAAAGATACATATTATGGACTATTTTTGTGTTGTCAAGCCAAAAGGATACTGACGTGACTTGTGGAAACACAAAATACTTGGGAATTTTTTACATTAATATTCTAAGTTGTGTTTTTCTTTCTCTGTATGCGCAGAACGACATCATGGCACTTGGAAGCTAAACCTAGATACTTTTGCTAGTCTGCAAACGTTGATTCAACGGTATGCCGACGCGAACGATTTATTGGAATTGCAATGTCTTTATGCAATTCAAAGATACATCAAAAAGATCGAGTTTCCACCTGGTAAGTGCAAAGTGAAAATGTTTAAATTTATTATTGCACGTAAATATGGATGCGTTCTGTCTTATATTTTAACTTTTTTTTTTATTACAAAAAAGTACACGTACACTTATTCTTAGTCTATGGATGTAGGGATATAAAGCGTGCGAAATTAACAAGTTTTGCTTGGTTGTAGGTACCCTCGTTCCCATTATGAACCGATTATGGATGGACAATGTGATATCAAGTGACGCGTTCTTGACGTGGAAACAGAAAGTTCCGGAAGGACCGGATGTCGAAGGCCATAGCGTCTCAGTCGTCGCACTTACGTCGTTTTTCACCGATCTGCAAGAACCGGACGATAATTCCAGTGTCGAGGAATTGTCAACTAGTGCGAATCAGGGCTGTTGACGATACTGTGATCGATTGCATTATCGTCTATTAAAAAAACTCAAATACGCGTTTCCCCGTTGAAAGGAAAATACAACGTCCCGAAATCAAATTGCAGGTTTTTTTTTCGTAAAAAAAAAAGAAATAAAAACGCAGGAACGCTCCCAAGTATTGAAGGAAAGAACGGTACGATAAATAACAATGAAGTGACACGTAAATGTATGTAATATAATCTATAACTTCATCGACTTTTTACCAATGAGTAAAGAGAAGTGAGAGTGCTGACTAAATAAACAAACGACAGCTGTATTTGAAATACAGTATACATAATGAAGATAAAAGTTTAACTATTAATTATTACAAAACTATGCAAAATAATTATTATATATAATTCAATAAAATGGTTCAAAGTTTAAATAAAGCAAAAAAAAGTGGCTCGAAAAATAATTATCGTGTTTCTTATGTAAAATGTCTGCAGCGAGATAGGTCGATCGCTCAATAGAACCGGAATATGCGTCTTTTTTCCATGCTTGGAATCGGCAAGATTCAACGTTACTTCCAATTATGTTAACGCTAATATCACGGGTCACAAACCGAAGTGCTTGTTACAAGATTTAGATAACAAATCGCAGATCGGGATATGCAACCTGAGAGTAGGTCAATTTTAAGTGGGATAAAAGAAATTCAGAAAGTAAGAAAAAGGAAAATTACAGAGATACCGAGATAAAAACCAAGTCTGATACTGACAGCGATATGGTTCTTCCTATTATTGTAACGGAATACTTTACTAATTTATATCTTTGCAAATAAGAACTTATAATGTATTATATTATATTATAAGAAAGGACACTCGCGTGAAACATGATGAGATAGAGCGAAAGTGAAGGATTATATATTGCGCGGAGTTAGGATCTGTAATCTAGAACACGTTGAAGTTAGAAAATGAAAGATTACAAATGGTGTGCATATATATATATATATATATATATATATATGCACACATATACATATATATACACACACACTCATACATATTAAGGTACTATTTTTTAACACTAGCTATTTATAATCACAAGAAGTAAGAGAGAGTGAGAGAGCAGAGCGCGGCGCGTGGGAACATTGGGATGTGTCTACGTGGCTAATGCTGTATCGAATTGTATAAAATTGTTATTAAACTGATTTGAGGTACAGCGTTGAGCTCGCCTTTGTTTCGAACGTGCTCGTATAGGAGAGACTGATTTTCTGTGTGCATGTGTGCGTGTACAGCTATAAAAAAATATTATGTTTATCCGGCAACTATCGTTAAGTGCCGATACCACACGATTTATCGTACCTGTAAAGGTATCCACCCTTGGGAAATTGCGAACTGTTTTCGCGAGAATACGGAAATAGACGTACGGACTTGTCGGATATACTTTTGCAAAAGTATATCGAGTCTTTGCTTTGGTCTTCTACTAAAAGAAGGCGCGTCACATCTGTCAGAACCTTCGATCGACCATTTTCGAAATACGAGACACACACACGGACGAATCGATTACAGACTTGATTCAAATTACATGAAGCATACCTATATATTGTATGTAAATATATATATTATTATTTAAGTATATTAACAGAGTCTGTGCAATGTTTCATAATTTCTTCTCAGCCTCGGACATACGAGTCACGAGTGCTCGGTGTTATCTCTTGCGTTTCCTATTCTACGCGTATCCCTTCCTGAACCTTCTTTACCGTATCATTTCTTCTTCTTTTTCGCCTCTTTCCGCAACGATTTTTCTCCAAGTTTATTGCACACGCACTTTCTTTAGGCAAGCTGAAGAATTCAGGATTCGTAATTTGGTTTTCCAAGAAAACGACATTGAATATTCGTGACGAGAAATAATTAATAACGACTTTTTTCATAGCAAAGGAGCCAAAAAAGGAGCATCTACAATTCCGCGAGAGGGATATATAGGGAAGAGAATTGGACGACTTGCACGCACACGTAACGTGTATATCGTGCGCGTTAATAAATCTGCTGCAGCCTCGCTCGCATATCTCGTCCGATCGAGAAAGATCGACACATGTTCGTTAGACATTCTTTTTCTTTTTATTAGTTATAATATATATAATGAGGAATAAAATAAAATAAATCGCGCCGTTATGGTGGGCGCGATTTGCTTCGTGCTTCGTGCCTGTCTATCGCAAGCCAGAGGACCGTCTGAAGTGCGCGGACGTCGCAAAAGGGCCCTCGTCGGCGAATCCCGCGATCTCCTGAGGTATTATCGCGTACTCTTCCACGCTGGTGCACGGTCTGCACATGCATTCCAACGGCGCCTTGGTGATAACCTGATGAACAGATAAAACAGGTAAAATTAATGCAAACGGCAAAAGTCGCTTGCAATAAAGCTTTTGAAATTAGGCGCCCCTACTAGTTACGCGGCGCGCACTACGGGACTACACTAGGGACTAGGGACATAGTGGGAACTATACGGACGGACGCCGGACGCGCCGATTGGCCGCGCGAGAACGGAAAAACTCTCGTGGTGTGCGGTGTCACTGTCGAACGTCGAACGGTGGAACGGCTTCGGGCTTTGTTTTTGTTACGAATCTCGTCGACGCGTGATCGTGATCGGTGAGAGAAAGCGAGTGAGTGAACAGTAAACAGTCAACGGTGCGCGAACGCGTCTGATCGCATGAATCGCGTTCACGTACACGCGATTCTGTTTACGACCGGCTAACGATCGCGTCGACCGTGCCGACTGCCGCGAGTGCCGCGTCCGTGGGCCGTGGGCGACTATCGACTATCGACTGGGCGGTCAGCGGTCCACGTCTCACCTTCCTGAACTTCATCTCTCCTGGTTTCGCCCGCGGACAGAACAGAGAGACACTAGCCTCTCTCTCGCCGCTTTCCTGACAGCACATGCAGCTCCTCTCCATTTGCCACATCTTGGACCCGGACACCTGTGCATGTTAACAAGCCGAACGTTTCTCATATGTATGTACGTGTCTTCTCATGTCTCATGCGCGCTCAGTTCTCTCTCGTTGCGTTAAACAGTGTTCGTGCGCGTGTGCGCGTGTGTGTATGAGAGAGAGAGAGAGAGAGAGAGAGAGAGAGAGAGAGAAAGAGAAAAGATAATGGACTCTGTCAAACGTCAGACGTAATACTTGCGATTTTACGGTATCAGATCGGTCGCGACTCACATTCGTGTTTATTAAGTGTTCTTGCTTCATGCGCGTATATACTTGGCTATATGGAACGTACAAGACTCCCCCGCTCGTAGGGCTAACAATAAGATTTAGAGAATGCGCCTATGTGTAGTTTCAGAATCGTTTATGCAAGATACCTATTATGTTTCAACATGCCTCGTGAGTATTAAGTACCACGGTACCACATTAGCTATTCCTAAGAAATTTTCATGTGCCCCACTTGAAAACGTACAACTCTTGCCCATATGCATCACATTGTTATTGCCTTTAAGATTGTAAATATGTAAAACTATCAGTTGAGATAGAGAGATTGCACGTTTCGCCCATACTTCATACATTGCCTTTCTTACCTGCAGATAACTGCTACATCGTCCTCTACACGCATAACTGGGAATCGGTTTTGGAACACAACCTGGATACTGAAGGAAGTGTATCACGCGCGTTGCCTGACACTCGTCGACCCCAACGATCGCTTCTGTGCCACCGTACAACAAGCATATCAGCCATCCATTGATCACTGTCCACGGTAAGTACATTAATACTTAAAATCTGCTTTGCATACTATTTGCAAAAAATATTCTACAACTTTCAAGAAAGACGACTGAGGAAATTACTTAAATGTTGTAAACGTACTGTTAGACGCTAGTTTATTTACCAAAGTAACGGAAGAGGTCTCTCGAACGGTACATTGCCTTCCCTTTCTAGCACTTTACTGCGCTTGTAAGTCCTACGTCGTAAGCTTTTATACACCGCAGGTGGCCGTATTTTTCCCTTTCTTTGGTTATATTTTAGCAGTATCGCTATGTATCAAAATCATTGCACACACACACACACACACACACACACACACACACACACACACACACATATATATATATATATATATATATATATATATATATATATAATTTTCTTATGTATGCCTATATATATATATATATATAGATATATATAGACATACATAAGAAAGTTCTTCCTGACATGTTTGTTAAATTTATATACAATAATGCTAGATTTTTTCTTGTTAAATAACATAAAAGTTTATTCATGATTCTATTTAGAAATTATAATATATATACCAAACATTATATTCTTAATATGTGTCGTTATCTCTATAAAACATTGTAAATATGTGTGGCCAAGATAATTTTATTCACTTATGACAAAATATTTGCACAATTTTTTTCACACAATTTAAGAATTAAGCTTATTAAAAATATTCAATAAGACTCGATTTATAAATGACAGAAACGACACTTTTATCTCTATATTTAGTTTAAATAAACAACAATAAACTATTATATCTTAATTCTTTCCAAGTGCATTTCTATGAAACTTTATCGTAACAGCATTTTGATTTAGGACCAACAATAAGTTATCCAAAAATATTAAAAATTTCGATAATTACAAGGTTAAAGTTTGTAGGATTAAATTTGCTGAGAAGAAACGTTTCTAACATCTTGTTGTTTTAAGTAATAATATATAGATAAAAAAATTAACTACGAAATACATCGTAAAAAATATTCTTCATTGCACTTACACATACATGTGTACGATTCAATAAAGCTTCCTCTTATATTATGTATAGAATCAAGTTAAAGTTCAAAGTTTTGATCTCTCTGCTAACCATTTGTACGCCAACATTTTCGTTAAAAGAAAATGCAGAATCAATATCAATATTAATGTCAAATATCAAATTTTTATTTAAATGATTTATATTTATCTGTAACGATATGCAAGATTAAATTATACACATATATGTTCTGTACGATTGTATTTAAAGAAAATTAACTTTTGTAGAATTTTGCATTTATTGTCACAAGTATTATAAAAATGCGCGCAATGAGAGAGAGAGAGAGAGAGAGAGAGAGAGAGAGAGAGAGAGAGAGAGAGAGAGAGATCGGGGCTATAAATAGGGGGAGAGATTATATTGTAAATACATTAGAAATACTATTTATTTTTGTCGTCATTACATATAATATATTTTCATTTATTTTCATTTATCTATCATACAGATATAATAACTGTCATATATAATTGTTGCGATTTCACTGTGCACTGAGAGAATATGCAGATTATATTTCAAGTCGTTGTTGCTCTTATCTCGCGAGATCGCCGCACTTGATGCATTTACATTCGGCGGGTTCTCGTATCTTGATCTCCATCGTCTCGTCATCCATGCCTATCAATTTAATTCCATCCGCGTCGTAGCATTGATTTAAGACGACGAATCTTTCTTTCAGATAACTCTCACGGCAACAGTAGCACTCCTATTATATATATATATATATAAAAAAGATAAATACAACTTACAGGCAATATATCTTATACATCTTCCTTTGCACGAGATATCACATCGACTTACCTTCGAGAAGCCCGTAGTAGTGACAACGCTTGGCTGTACTTGCGAGTTACAGAATCCTTCACATTTGGTGACCGATATATCACCGCTACACGTTCTTCTCAGACGTCCTATCTCATCGTATTCGTCTTTGGTAATGCGTACTTCTGACTGTAGGGTCTCACAGCTTTCGTCATCTACCTCGATTATTTCAGCATCGCTGATTGTTGTAACATAAACCACGAGGATTAGCAATGACTTGGGGGCTACCAACATTATAGTATCGTTACTCGGTTTTATTGAAATATTTAACAAACAGTCACCGTACAAGTTTTCGGATGAAATGAAAGAAGAGAGAGTCAAACAAGATGCTTTTATAGGTAATTTCTCACTCTCTTTTCCATCGCGTGTAAAAGCCAGGGGTCATAGCGATTCCCTGCTGCCTTAATAGCACAGTTCGGTCGTGAGGGTGAGGAATAACGACTCTCCTTAGAGTTGCTCTTAGAGTTGCTCAGTGCTCGATTTTTTCTCGTCCGGAACATGACTTTTTCCATGTTTTGCATCATACCCGCTAATGGGTATTTTATGTCTCGTGCACACAATGGGGTTGATCATGTATTTAAGTAATGTAATTTTACTTAAGGTTCATGTATTATATCGTGTTCTAATGTACAGGCTCGACAAGAATAGAGAATATTTTTAATGACGTCCAAAATTTATTGATATCAGTTTTCTAACGTAGCGTACGGATAATATTATCGATAATATATACATTTAACATATTCAATGGTCATTTCTCATACTTCCCGGGCAATTATCTCTTAAATCGTCTTCGTCGTTGAACTTGGTTCCGCACCAGATGCAGTAAAAGTATTTCTTTCTTAAATATTTAGTAAGAATATCGAGTTTTTCTAAATTGCTAAGTGTTTCGTCGTTCTTGGTGTCGTCGTCGTCGTCGTCGTCGTCGTCGTCGTCGTCATCGTCATCATCGTCATCGTCGTTAGTGTCGTCAGCTTCTTTTTCTTCCTTGCTCTCTAGCCAAAACCACGATTCTTCAGGTTCCTCGATATTTTCTTTAGCATCTAATTCTTGGCAAACCTTCTGACTTTTGTACAAATCGATCTTTTGCAACTGTTCCGCCTTCTCTTGGGCTATCCTGTTACGGAAATCTCTGGTATCCATGTTATCTAATTTTGCATTTGTGTTCTCATGCTTGTACGAATTCTTTTTCTTCAGCATTTTTCCCAGACCTTGCCTATCCGCCTTTACTTCTACAGGAATTGGTTCAGTCATTCCCGATTGAGTCTTGCCTATTCCTTGACCAGGTTTATATCCCATCTTCATTAGCATTTCAAAACCTGGGGGAACAAGGTAAATCTTGAAATTATTTCTCGCAATTAAAATTAGCACTTTTTTCCATTCTTAGCCCATCAGAAATTTATCTCCATTCTATATTCTATATAATCTATGTAGATTAAGTACAGACCTTTATTTGCGCTGGTAATGGCAGATGACAAGCCTTCCTCCCTTTTTTCCGCTTCGACTACTCGCATCGACTTGTTGCGTTCCTTCATCCTAGACTCAATTTCAGCCTTTCTCTTCATCAATGTAAATTCTCTCCTATCAGAATGTCTGTATATAAGACTCGACGAGGCACGTTGTTCGGAATCTTGTAGAAATTTATCGGACATGTAATCCTCATCGTCTGACATCGTTCGGATGTTCGGAATGAAATGAATTGTTTATAGTGTTTATACTTAATACGTTATAGGAAAGTATTTCGTGAAGCACTGGAAACAGAATAATAGATTTTGTCACAAGATGTACGCGATGACGACAAAATGTGAAAATGATCTAACTTACAAATGTAATACCTCAGAGATTCTCTCGCGATGATTCAAGCTTCCGATGATTTATACTCGCTTCTTAGCCTTTTAGGTTATGCTCGTACTTGAGAGATTATATTCTCGTGTGGAAAGGCCGTGTTGGAAAGGTCGATTCGAATGAGAAATATGTTATTATTATCTACGTATTTTTATAATCGGATTTTTCTTTTATCTTTTCTCCCGGACCCTGCGAGAGAGGCGTATATGTATATTATTATAATATGTATACCTTTTGGCGCTAGGTAAGCAAGGTATAGGTTGGTACATACAGGTTGGTATTGGTTGGTATTGGTAGGTAATGTAGGTATTCCGCGCGTCACGCACCACCCCTCTTCGTCTTCCCCATCCGCAGCGGAGCAGGAGGGAGGAGAGGGGGGAGGAAACGGAGGAACGCGGAACGCGGAACTGGAACACGGCTGGCACTCCGGAGTCCGGACGCGGGGAACGGCGAACCATTGTATTTTCACGGAGTTCCATACGTCGTCCGTACGTGCGCAATATTTTTCGTTGATACGCGAAAGTCCGCGGTGGTGCCGTCGCCGATTCATCTCCGGTCGCCGACGCCGCGTGTCCGACGCGTGTCAGGCTGGCGCGGACGACATCGCGCGAGTGCGCGCGGGAGAGAGCGTAACCCGCACGTTCGGCCGAGCGTGTTCGCAGCGTTTACGTCTGCACGGGAGCTGGACGACGTCGTCGGAGTCGCGAGTCGCGACGGAGACGTCCCGCGTGTTTCGCTGACCCGATTTCGATCCTGGGACTCTAATCGGTCGATGCGTGGCGTCTGCCAAACGGGACCGGACTTCCGCTGAGTTCCCTGGTCGAGTCCGGAGACATTCGCTGATCGAACGAAGGAGGAAGAGAGAGAGAGAGAGAAGGGAGGGAGTAGGGGAAGAGAGCGGGGGCGAGAGAGAATTTCTCGACGAAAATAAGGGAGGACTGGAGGAGTGCTGCGGGAGAGTGACGGTCGGTGCACGGGTGCAGTGATGGTTCATTGAGGAAGAAAACATGCCGGACACGATGTCGTCACGCCTCGTCGTGTCAGGCGACACGTTCCGAAAGGTCACGTCGGGATCCTCGTGACCGAGCTTGAGGAGCGCGCTCATATATTCGACACGTTTGACGTGCGAAGCACTAGCCGAAGATCTAGCCGTCACGGTCACGGGGTCGCGGTTACGGTTACGCGATACGGTTCTCGCTGTTTCTTCCGACAGGATTTCCAACGATTCGATTTACGTTCGTGAAAGGACTCTTCCTCGAATTCGCTCGGCTTACCATCCATCTCGGCTATGGTTGTAGCTAGTAGCGGTTGGGTACAAAATGCCAGTTTGCCCGCTGGGCAGAACAACTCCAACTTGAACCAGAACAATACGCAGAACAACACCACCACCACCAACAACAACAACAACAAGATGATCGCGAAAGGCGTTCTGATCTGCCGGGACAATTCCCATCCCTTCCAGGAGCGTACGTTGACGTTGGAGCAACCGGTCAAGATTGGTCGTTCGGTGGCCAGGGCGAGAGCCGCGACGAATAACGCGATTTTCGATTGCAAAGTGTTGTCGAGAAATCACGCGCTGCTATGGTACTCCTCCGGTAAATTTTACTTGCAGGACACGTGCAGCAGCAACGGTACGTTTGTGAATAATCAGAGACTCAGCGCTTCTGGGTTGGAGTCAACGCCCAAGGAGGTATGCTCCGGGGATATAGTGCAATTTGGCGTGGACGTTGTGGAAAATACCAAAAAGGTCACCCATGGGTGTATAGTCGCGACCTTGAAGCTGTACCTGCCTGACGGGAAGGAAGCCAAGGCCAGTCTCAGTACCTCCGTCAGTTCACCCGCTGGGAACGTCTCCCTCGAGGATCTTTACAAGCTTAATCAGATAATGCAGGAGGCGTCGAGACGAGAGAAAGCCTTGTACTCTAAACTGGGCTATTTGCAGCAACTGGTGGAGAATACTCGGAAAGCCGCCAACCAATCGTGGAAGGCATTGATCACGGAGGATCGTCTACTATCGTGGGTAATGACCGTCGAGAGTCAACTGACGGTGTATTCCAAGAACTATACCGAGGACAAAATCAGAAACGAACTTGCCAAGCTTCAGGATGAGAAGGCGCAATATCAGAACGCCGCCAAGGAAGCGTTACAGAAAGTTTTGCAGGAGAAACTGGAGGTCACGCAGAGACTTGTGCAATTGGAGGGACGTTTGAACGAAACGGAGGAAGAATGTCAAAGTTTGCATAACGTAGCCAAGTACACTCAAACGGAGCTTCAGGAGCTCAGCGCGAAATATGCGGAAGCGCAGAAGAAGCTCCAGGAGACCACCAACAAGCTCATGGAGAGCGAGGAGAAGATAAAGGATATGCTGCTCAGCGCGGAACAAGAGAAACGTGATATCGCGAAACGGCTCGAGGATCAATCAAAAATCGAGAAGAATTTGCGGGCGAGGTTGCACGATTCTCGATTAGATTCCGTCAATATTTATAAGCAAATCACCGCCTTGAGAAATTACGCGCAGACTCTGCAAGATATGAACCTAAAGCTGGAGGTCAGCGAGAACTTGGACTCGAAGGGCGAGGAGAATCCCATAGAAGCTATAAACGCTATTCTTAACCAATTGAATTCTATTCATGTCGATAACATGGAGGTGGACAGCGAGATTAATTTTTACTTCACCAAGAGTGAGCATGATAATCAGTTTAATTCGTCAGATGTTGATCCGAAGCAGCTGAAATCCGACGTATCCTTCACCAAAGACCAGATGGACGACTTTCAGACGACGGCTGAAGATAGTCTCACGGAATATATTGTCCCACCGCCGTTATCGTCGTTATCGTCCAGACGAACTTTAGTCAATGGAAACTTGGCCAACTTAGACAACCTAGACAACAGCGATACCAATGGAGACTCCGACACAAACTCGGAAGCGACCGACGACACGAGCGAGAAGAGCGTTATAGAGAATAAGAAGGAGGAGCCGGACACGGAACAAGCGTCCAAGCAGGCACATGGCAAGATGGAGGTACGATTCGCGAATGCCGTGTATCGTCCACAATCGGATGTACATTACGAGCCAATAAAACAAATTGCCAAAGATGATCGAGTCGCGGAGATTTCGACGGAAGAAAGTGCCTCCGTGGACATTGAGGATACGTTAGACAGTTCTATCGTCGATCTTGCGATAGATGAGCGCGACAAAAAAAATAAGCAGCACTACCATCACCACCACCACCACCACCACCACCACCACCAGGATAATGATGTTGAGCCGGAGTGTGAAGAGCGCGCAGAAGGAGATTACGTTAAAACTTTGAAACCCGTCACGAAAAATGATACGATACAACAAGCTTTTCATTCCAGAGACTATATACTGCAGACGTTAATCGGTTCTCTGGATTCGTTAAGAGGCGAGGATGGCCTGGAAGCGCGGCAAATGGTGCAAAAAGAGCTGGAGGAATTGAAGGACTGGCTGATACGCGAGCCGAACGAGATCGTCATCGACAGGCTGAAGGAGCTGTACTACCGCGCGAAGAACGAGGCGCAGCGGATGCAGGAAGTCAACGAGGAGCTGGTTATAGTGAAAGAAAAGTACAACGCGTTCATCGAGGAGAAAGCGGAGCTGTCGAAGAAATACGTGTCCCTTAAATCACAGTGCGATGATCTGTTAAGTGCGAATTACACCGTGCCGATACATTACGTGGCACCTATCGCGATTATGCTGGTGTGGATGCTACTGGAGAAGATATTCTAATCGCGCCACTTTCTCTCCTGCCATCTAATATTCCTTTCTGTACATATAACACGCTCCACGACGAACGTTTTATCCTTTTTCATTTATTTTTCTTTCTTTTACAATATCGACTGTAATTAACTGTAAATTTCGTTAAGCTATCCATTTTGTCATTTGAGGACGACTACATCGAGCACAATTTAATGTTTTTTATACAAACAATCGTTAAGAATTGTGTATATATATATATATATATATATGTATCTCTTTCTGTTTAATTTCCCGAATCAAGTCTTCTCGGGGCTAAGGATAAGGAGAGTCTCTCGTTATAAAGTGCGATGTTAAACAAGAATAATGTGTCGCGTTAGTACGCTTTACGAAGGAGGAGCAAGATCAAAGACGGGACAAAATCGTTTATTGAATATATGCATGTATATCTCTCACAACACGGAAGCTCGACTTACGCTCTCTGAGGAGTAAAAGTAGCTGGAGAAAATGTAAGCACGATACCACGTAAAATGTTCAACATGCTGCCAAGCTGCTAAGTATCATATCTTTTAATACGGCTCAATTTTATAATATATTATGTATTTCGTTGCATGTTTGCTTGTTTAAACGTTGCGTTTCTCCTTCTATAGCATATTCGAAAGATTAAATCTATATCCTTTACTGCGGATAAAGAATTTATGAGAATGTACTCTCTCTCGTGCATCTCAAAACAAAAAAAAATATATAAACATACACACATACACGCGCGCGCGCGCATGCAAGCGCACACATTGTCATTTTCGATTATTCAAAATCTCTATACATTTGTATATAATTAATTGTAAAAAGTAATTCGCGCGCGAAAAACGATACATAATCATTCGAATCAGATAACATGCTTTATTTTTTCAAGCTCTTTAGTTGAGGGCAACTTTAAGAGTTGGGAACGACCTTTGCAGGGGAGTGAGAGTGAGAGCGAGAGTGAGAGCGAGAGTGAGAGAGTTGAAGAGAGAGAGAGAGAGAGAGAGAGAGAGAGAGAGAGAGAGAGAGAGAAGAGAGAGACAATCGATCGCTCACGTATACATTAGCATGCGTATACCATATATGTTGCAGCATTACTCTCGCGCCTCTTCTGATGATAAGTGCATTGTTCTCGAGCGAAAATTTAATCGCGAAACGCATCATGGTCTTGCGGCGAGTTTTGAGTCCTTTGACCTTTCTTTACACAATGATATATTGATATCTTAATTTTCTTCCCTTCATACATATGTATACATATTGGGTAGCGTGACAATATACAAGAGCATGTTCGTTCGAGCGACCTAATAAAATTAATAAGCTGATACGTATTTATTAATTTAGTTACTTCTCGAAGGCAAATTTTTCTCAGCACTCATTCAGTCAGTACCGTTCTATCGATTCTACCTTGGAATGGCCTTGATATTATCTAATAACGTCTTAAAGCAAGAAGATCCAATATAACCGTAGTTTTCTATATTAATTCTTTTGATACGAAACGTTAAACGGGGAAATTGACAGTATTTTCTTAATTCGTTAGTTTAGTTTAGAGAGAGTGCCATGTTTACCGCGTACTTGTACCGCATTAGATAACAGAATCATTGTGTGTCGCGGCGAAAACAAAGGTGTACGTGACATTTTCCAAAAAAGTACGCCGCAAGTTGGTCGGTCGGTCGGTCGCTCGCTCGTTCGTTCGTTTAGGCGAGCTCACTTTCTTGGCAGATCAAGCGTATATATCAAATTATCAAAGTACATATGGTAAATAAAAATGCTGTACATAGTAATGTTGATATAATCTTACTACCGATGTAATAGTCATTATACGAAAAGGGGAAATAAAGATTTTTAAAACTAACTTAATTAATTAAAGAAGATTGAAAAGTCTCTTGTACTTTTAATATATCCCATCGCCACCTAAATTTAACGCTGTAAAGATTAAGTCAAATACATGAGTATGAGTTTTGAATGCAAATCAACGGCTTATATCGTAAGTACGTCGTATTTAGCAAATACGGCGCAAAGTTTCCTTGTCGAAGCACTAATAATTAATAATATCGTTGTGTCACACTACCGTTAATCCATCGTTAATCTACCGTCGTCTCTTTTTCTTTATTTAGGGGCGCGCGTCGTATTAGCTGCGCTTAGCCGATTCGTCGATCGATCGTAGTTCGACGTGCGAATCACCATGTGCCACCGATGAAAAAACTGAAGGTAAAGTTGGAAAGCAGCGGGCAGCATCAGCAGGTGGTCGGGATGGCGGGGGGATTGAACGTGAACGCGACTGACCCCATCACCGACGCCGCGAGTCGGATCTGTCGGGACTTTCTGAGAAATGTCTGCCACCGGGGAAAACGCTGCAAGTACCTTCACGAGCGTTCGGAGGACGATCCCGTCGAGGAATATACCTTCTGCCACGATTTCCAAAACGGCAAGTGTAATTGGCCGGGCTGCAAGTTTCTCCATTGCACCGAGAGCGAAGAGAAGCGTTTCAGAGCAACCGGTGAGCTGCCGCCTCATGTCCTCAATCGATCCAAGACCTGCAACAACGACAAGCCGGATCATCCGTTATGCAAGGACTTTATGAAGGGCAGCTGCCAGAGGGTCAATTGCAAGTTTAGGCATTTGAAGAAGGAGGAGCCGCAGCACAATCTGATGTCGCCGTCCCATCACAACGTGTCCAGACCGCAGCACAATTTCAACGGCACCAGCAACGGCGGTGCTACTGGCGGCGATGGGCGTAGATACGAGGAGGACAGAAAGTAAGCATCGTAATCGAGGAGATTCATGGATTTTCCTCTTTCTTATGTCTTTCTTGTGCCGTAGGAGCTTAACTTGCAACATTGTTTTGCGCAGAATTCTAATGTAACAACTTTGTTCCCTTCCTCTTTATGTCTTATGTCATGATTGTAGCTTCCACTGGCAAATGCAGGATCATAACAATTTGGTTGCTAATAATGCTGGTTACAACACGTCGCATCCAGCCGATTACATCGGACCGCCAGAACCGAAGAGGCGATTAGTATCGGGTGAAACAGTCGTACATTTCGAAGCTTCTCCAATCGTCGGTCAGCAGCATGCGACTCAACCGACGGTCACGCCGAGCTATTATTACCCCATAATACCGCGTAACGAGGCACGAGCCATTGTCCTGGAGGATGAAAATGTGCTGTTGAGGAAGAAGATAGAAGAGTTGAAGAAGCAGGTATATCGTAGAGAAAGAAAGAAACGAGTTGTCGCCCAAATATCGCAATTTCGCTTTTACTCATGTACTTGGGTACACTTTGTGTCTCGATCTAGGTCAGCGATTTGACGGCGACGAACGAGTTTCTATTGGACCAAAACGCTCAATTGAGAATGTCAGGCAAACGAACCGCAAACGTGACCGCTGTAACGGTTCCGGCAGTTACGATTACGAATACAGTTCCGCCGTCGCAGGCTCCGACACCCCAACAAATGGTCAACGCGGCCGTGGCAGCGGGCACCCTACGAACGGTCACTGCCAGCGTGGCTACCGTTCCCGTGAGCATCGCGACCGTAGCTCCCGTCTCTATCGCGGCGGTCTCTATGGCACCGGTCTCGATACCACCGCCGATCGTCACCATGGCTCAGCAAACTATTTCAATGAGTGGCTCCGGGCCTCCCCAAGCGACTAATCAGCAACCACCGAACACGCAGCAACCCGCCAGTTTACCCTTGTCGATATCTGGCGCGACCGCGCCTCTCGTTTCTTATCCTATTATGACCCAGGAACTTAGGCCTGTCTTGCAATAAGTTGCGTCACGAGAATAAGAACTTAATATCTGATAGGATATCTATGTACACATGTACGGTGTACCACCTACTCGGCTATGTAGGCGAATCAAGAATCATAATGCGCGTCCATCTACTTATTCATTTGTGATTAATTTTACTTTTTTAAAAGCCAATTTCACTAACCACGGTTAGCTTAACCGACGGTTAAAGTGAGCAGGGTGGATTCATTTCTATTGATCAATCCTGTTAACTTTAACCGTCGTTGGTTAAGCTAACCGTAGTTGGTGAAATTGGCCCTAAGTTACCATAAATTTATTGACGTATATTATATTCTAGAAATTACTTATTGTTAGTATATGATTCCTCTGATCGGCATCCACGCATTCCATACTAATTGATCGTATGAATGCATAGTCCGTGTCTTAAGAGTTGTACTCTAGCTCCATTCTCTGAGATACTTCCACTGTTCAAGTAATTTAATCGGCTGTTTCGGTTGCATCATTGGATTCCAATTGAACAGGCAAATCTTTTATCTTTGGCATTACAAAACTGTTGGTTAATTCACAAAATTCGTATATCTTGTACTATTCATAATAATTGTCTTGTCAATTTCTGAAAGCCTTCGCGGTTTCTTGCAGCAACATTTCGTTCGTCTCATTCATCAATTTGTCCACGATCACGAGCACATTCTCCACTGAAAGTTTTCTAGCCTGACGTTTTTCTTGTTGCTTTTATTTTACTTCTTTCTCATCGCTATCTTCATCTTATGATTTATAAATAAATTACGATCATCACTCATGAAATATTTGCAGCAATAATTTAGCGCCAATGATCTTTGTATGCTTTCCCAATTACCCATTCCGCTTTTCATCAGCAATGGATTTACTTGATTGCGTTTTTTACGCAGCCCCATGATGTTGCTATCAAAATGCAAGAAGGACGAACGTAATTTGGAACTATTTGGTCTCTCATCATCTGAACTAAATAAAAGGCATTAAATTATATATATATATACTTTTTGAGTACGGGTGACATACTTTTGAGTGTACATACAACTACGCAATAACGATTGTCGATAATGTCGACAGCTATATATGTTCAAAGTGTATATAAATTGTAGAATAACAGGAATGACAATCTATAATTACGAGATATAGTTCGACGTGACATTATGTTCCTTTATCTCTTTTCTTTTTATTGCATTATAATGTCATTGCGTAGTATCATATTAATCTCATCTTTGTGTAAAGCTAAACTGGAGAATAGTAATAGATAAGAGCACCGTCGAAAAATTTGTAGGGTAAGGAGATATAAATAAAAAAAAAAAAGGATATCTCTTTTAGATAATGCGTTAACATAAGTACAAAGAAGATTAGAAAAAATATAGTACATTAAGTAAGGAATTGTAGCATATTAAGAAATATATTTAATAGAAAAGGTTCGCATCGCGCTTTGTTGGTCTGGATTTGCGGAACCTTACTCAACCTTACTATGTTATTTCGTACGGGATGTTGTACATAGTGTATTCCACTGCTCCTTTATTTACCCGAGATAAATTTTCTACTTCTACTTTTAGTAAGCAAATGTTTGGTTGCATATAACAAGTACTTATGGTCCTTTACCAGTTTTTATAATTTACTTATTACTAACAATAAGTAAGCAACGATAAAGCAATTATAAATTTACGGTTATACTTATACACAGTATATGAGAGATGCAGTGTATAAGAAATGCGCTGTACACACCAAATATGGATATACATCTGATTTTGTATCGCGATTGTTAATCACGACTCGATATGATACTTGTATATATTTTGCGACAATTTAACGTAAGAAATTGAGCACTACGTACTCGCGTATTTTATATATGCATACAAATGTAAAATCTTTTACGTATAAATTTAAAAGGCACTAATGTTAAAAGGCACTTTATTAAAAAAGAAGAAAAGACGAACGTAGTTTTTATCCTCGAGTACTTGTGAGCGCGAAATTTCTGTATAGATAACAAAGTATGGGTAAAAATTTTAGTTTTTCATTATTGGTTTAAATAAAAAAAAATGAAAAAGGATATGTCATTCTGGAGAAGTCTAATAGCAATAGTATATATTACCTGGTTTTATTTACATTTATTATATAACTTTTTGCATCCAGTTTGACAAGTGCATTGCTAGTAGCTAATTACATGACTCATTCACGATGCATCTTCAATACAGATTATACAAAAAAGTTTATAACTTGTAATTCGATGTAGCAATTGTACGAGAAGCTGTCTGATCGAGCGCTCACGAGCAACTACCTCGTTTTGTCTCTTCCTTATCTCTTATTCGATCACAAGTAAGATAGCTGTAGTTTATGTAGATACTCTACAGTAACTTTTTTATTGCCTAAAATGCACGTACATAACGCCACATGCATGCATGCGCCCCTTCCACGTAAACACATAGATATATTATTACTATGTATCCCTTTGCCCTATCGTTAGCTCTATAGCTCTAATAGTGTTGCAATTAAAACATAGTTTTATAAAAGAGTAATTATCTGTAACGGAACATGGTTGTAACTTGTGTAACTAATAGTACTCGTACAGAAATCTATTTCGTCGCGTCGAATAAAAGAATTGAATTTATCACACAATGACTAGCCCAACAAAATTGCAAATCCACAAATGTATACATTACGGTCATCTGCTTTATACTTGATAAAAATTTCGATTTTCCGAATGCATTGCTGTACAAAAGTTAACAAAATACACGCTCGCTCTTATCACGCAACTATGATTTACGGAAAACGTCTATTTGTTTCTAAACTGAATAATTTTAGTGGAAAAAAAATTTCATGTTGCAGTGGATAAAGATCTAGAACTCCTGTTTCTGAACCAATACGTGCCAGCTAACAGTACGGTACAACAAAATCCGATCAGAATACGCAATTTCCAATGATGCTTGGAAGATCGTAGCACGTTGATCACTTTTATGGTCTGCTCCTCGGTATCTCTTGCACTGCTGGAATTCTCAATTACAAAATTTGCCATCTCTGCTTTCTTCTCCAAGGACATTTGCGCAGCTATTCTTAATTTTGCTTTAGCTTCTGTAAATCCAGTGCGTTCCATTAATCGTTGAAGCTGAAGGTCCTCTTCGCTGGAAGTGATAAATCACAGAGAATGATTTACAGGCAATTAAAAGAGCTAAAATTTCTTTCATACATTCCCCCCAATTCAAGGAGAAAACAATACACTATTTTAGCTAAAACACAATACCGTTGACAAAATATTAATTTTAAGTATTATGTAAAGTAATATACTATTGAAGTTGAGATCTTTAATACTATTTCATTGGTGAGCATACTAATTGAAATCCATACATACCATGTTACAACTATAATTTTGTGCAGGTAATTCAACATGTGCCCTGTCTCGAAAAGTAACGGCAAATCCATGACTATGAACGAATGACCTTGCAAAAAATATTTGATAATCTGCCAGTATATCTCTTTATATATCGCGGGATGCGTGATGGCATTAAGTTTCTTTCTCTTTTCGACATCATTGAATATCAAATCTCCAAGTTTTGCTCTGTCCAATTGTTTGGTGTCCAAAAACACATCCGGGCCAAATTCCTTCTGTATTTTATGCCACGCTGGTTTTCCTGGCTCGACAACTGGATACACACATACAAACGTTATCCATAAGTTTCTTAATTTTTCATATATAAAGAATATTCATCGCTATAAACGCAAAATGCCACGAATTTCTGGACAAACGCTTTATCTGATGTTTCAGGCGTTACTTATCAAAATTTCAAATTTGCGATACTTATATACCGCACAATTAAACTTGATATTTGGCCTTTATTATGCAACTGTATAGTTTGCAGTATCGAATGGATTTTATGCCAAAGGAAAAAAATCAAATAAAGTTTCGAAGCAAATGTAGTTTAGAAGAAAAATAACATAAGGAATTTGTCGTTTAAAAATAATACAATGTGTCATTTAAAGTTTGCATCCTAACCTTTTCGGGCAATTATATCGGCATCTACAACTGGGATGCCGTGTTCCCGAAAAACAGCAGCAACCGTGCTTTTACCGGTGGCGATACCACCAGTCAATCCAACTAAATACATTTCGGAAGATTGCAATTTTTACACAACGAAATATCGATGAACCAAAATCAATTGAATCAACTGCACATAATCACCTTGTGATTATGGTGATATAACTGATGTCAGCATTATTCGAATCAAGCAGCCCGGAACCCGGAACCCGGAACGTCCGCCGTCCGCCGTCCGCCGTCCGGAATCCAGATTATCATCCGGAATATCATTCACCTCACCTCTCACCTCACCGGATTGACCATTGACCCGCCCCGCGGCGAATGCTCTGCCGCTGCGTGCCGCGCGCGCGTTTTGAAGACAGTGAAGACTGTTTCTATGTGAACTTTTACCTAAAGTCCTAAAGGCAAAAACCAGCAAAAATGTAGCTGCCAAGGTGTGAATTCTCCCTTGGGCACTGCCAAGTGCTAATGAGCAGGAGTTCATGCCCACGTTATTGGTTGTTACCGCAGTTAATTGTTACTCCGAATCCTATATATAGAATGTCCACGATTTTTTCATTCGCTTTGAAAAAAAAATACGAAAAAATTGTAACCTAACGGAAGAGAATCACAAAATTGTATACACATTGGGAGCGTCCCATAATACTCATTTGACCTTTGATCTTTATGACCACGTTGCGATTGACCCATAGCCAACTCACAGCTCGCGGATTTTCTCCACTGAACCAGCCAATCAAATAATTTCATTTTTAATCAGCCAATTGACGACGTGGTCTAGAGGCTCTCTCGCTCTCTCATAAGAAGTTCCATGTCCAGTCCAGTCCAGTCCAGTCCAGTCCATGTCGCATTGATGGGAACGTACTTACGGGATGCGTCATAATCATCGTGGTTAGTAGCTTCCACGAAACTGTGCTTAATGGTGTTGGGCGTGTGTTTTAGGCCTCAAATTATCAATTATTATCATATTATCACAGTCATAACACAGTCGTATTTTTGACATTTTTTACATTATTTTCGTCCTTCTAAATGATATAGCACGATGAAAGGCTGGTTATTCATATTCCCTCTCGTAACCTGTCTTATATGCCATGGTAAGTTTCTTCAATCAATTAATTTTCTGCAAAGTGGACAGTGGAGTCGAATGTTGTGCTGTACGTGCAAGCACGATAGAATTAATACTGTTAATAGATCGCGATACTTTTCTACTTAATAAAATTTCAAAATTCCATATCGATATCTCGTCACATTATATTACATTCCGTTTGTTCGTAAGCCATACATTTTTTAATCCAAAATCCAAAGGTGTTCACTGCCCATACGTGAATCAAAATAAATTTTGACACATTTCACGTGTTTTGCTTAATTCATTTAAAATTTAACTCATTGTTTTGGAATATAATTGCTTGTTTAATTTTTTAATGAGATATTATCTGGCAGGTGCTGGTCAGAATGCGAGTGATTGTCAAATTCCGCTGGTCATCAGGGGATCTTGGTTCTCATGGGAAAACGGCAGAAATACTCTGACGGAAATAAATGCCAACAGTATGACTGGACGAGGCATATGCGTCAACGTGTTAGAGGAATATCATGTTAATTACACATTTGTATTTCGAGATTCTAATACTCCAGTCAAGTATGACAGTTGTTATCATTGCGTGAAACTGATTGTCAGAACGGTAAACGTCTTGGAGAAGCTCGAAGGCAAGTGACAAGTTGGTCTGTGCCAGTTAATTAAAAAAATTATCCATATTATCGTCAACGCGAAAGATATATATGTATATTATATAATCTATTACTCTATTAGTATAATATTTATCAGTTGTGGCATCTTGTTGCAGTGAGCTGTGTGAATTTGCCCAGTGGGATAGAACCCACTGTGGATAACGTTTGTAAAGGTTTAAACGCGAATCAGCAATTGATAACATTATTCTCTGAGAATTACGTGCCTGTGAATTGCAGATCTTCCCTGGAAGGAGTTTGGCAGTTTGCTTATCAAGTAAGACAAGAAAATTACATACGCACTTGTCACTTTATGCACATTAATTATAGACTAAAGATGTCATCTCTATATATATTTCTATATATCTCTATATATTATTATTATTATTTCAGAATCGCTTTAGATTTACAGGAGAATGTAATAATCCAGATGCGCAGATAAAATCCTGTCAGACTGCTGGAACTCAGTTTCTTATAACCAATCAAAAATTTAACATTACTTACAAGAAATGTCCCGGAATGAAAGGAACTTTTGATGGATGTAATTAGACTTCTTTCTTTCCTTATGAGAAATACTTACCTTGTGAACCATGTCTTTGTACACGTTTTGCTGTACAACGATTTACAACGAAAGATGTGGATATAAACTTTTTTTTTTCTTTTCAGTGGTGGAATACAGCTGCTTGGGCGATTGGTTCGTCGACAAGAATCACTTCTTTGCGGTAGCAAATACGAAAGAGTCGCGGAAGGACGAGAAGTATAGATGCTTCTTAAAGAATCGCGACGACGATTTGTACATCGGTGTTTCAATCACCGCGGAATGTAATACTCTTAAAACTGTGGAAAAGAGCCCGGAACGTTTGCGGGTCACGCCGGTTAAGGCCGAGATAGTTGAGCCTGGTTGCCGATTGCCCGAGGACATGTCCGGAAATTGGATAAACACTGCTAACATTGACGCGGACATTTTCATTAACGAAACGCATATCATCGAAACCTGGTATCCGGACGTGGGACGTTATCGACGAACAATTTACGTTTGTCGCGAACAAAGAGACTCGAGGGTTATGATGGCGAGACTGACCGTTGATGGATGGTATGTTTACCGGATTGTTCTCGTAACAAAAACACTTTTTTTTTCTTTGCCAAGTTAAGCGAGTTTGACAAAAGTGTTGTTATACGTTATGAGTGTTTGTGCTTGTGCAGTAATTAAAATGCATTTGCAGCCAAAAAGATTACGTTTGTTTCGATTTCGTGCGACGACATCACAATGTTATCCGATACAGACGTGGAATGGCTGTGATAAAAGACGATTTCCATACAGTGTGTTCTTGGGTCCAGTTTCCCAACAAGGAAGCATGGAAATTTGATCTGTTTTTAGGTAATCACGATGTAAAAAGTTAGATTAAGTCATATTTTTACGACGCGCGATATTTCGGTCGAGTTACGTTACATCTTAATTTTATTAGCGAAAAATCCCGTTCCGGTACGCTGCCCGATAGCCGGTAAATATATGTTCCACCAAAAAGGAGATGTTCTATTTGAGACTAGGATTCTAGGCGGTGTCACTAAATCTCCGCGCCCAAATATTTACTGCAAACAAAATATTTCTGACTTCTCGGTCTGTAATACCGATCAGAAGGAGATCGCCATCGACGAAACGTACTGCTTATCTGTGGATCACTTGGGAAAACCGGTTGACATTTACAGTGAGTTTCATTCACATTTTCTACGTCCAGCTATCGTGTTTCGTGTTTATACAGCTCTATTCACGATAATATTATTTTTACAGGCGATCCGGATTACGTAATGAAATGTATTGGATATTGGAAGGAAAATTTAAAGTCGTATCTAATAACGTACGACGAATTGGACCCTTTCAGCAAATATCGTTGCTGGGTATATCAGAGGGCCGACTTGAACAGAGTGCTCTTGTCTCAGGCTATCGGCCCATTTTGCGACCTCAAGCAAGACGTGACGAGTAAAAATTATACCGAAGGTGCAGCAGTCGCGCTAGAGTTACAGGTGAGGAGGGACGTCCTTTCGAGTATGATAATGATATAAATTAAACAATGTTAGAAGTTGGAATTGTTATGTGAGACTGCGCTCACCGGTGTGTGTGTGTGTGTGTGTGTTTGACAGGAATACGAGCGAGAACGCGATCAGTGTCCGATGCATTTTGATGACGGGAGCAATCCTTGGGTGCAAACGGAGAACTATGTCAACGTCTTCCGTTTTGGTAACGCCGGCAACACGAACAGCCACTTTTCGTTCTTGGTTGTCATACCATTGGTAGTGGTACTTTATTTTAAAGAGGTGTAAATAATTCTTTGCACGGGAGTGAAAAACCGTCCATTAAGTCTCTCGATGCTGCGATAAAGATTGAAGATAATTACTTAAGAAATATCAGCATATATGAGCTCGTAAGCGATTCTCACACGTATGTTCCGTCCATATTGCAACTGTGTGGTATACGTGGTTATACATGCCTTTAACACTATTCGCATTTAATTTTACGTAAGTAGACAATGCATAATTAGTAAGATATCTTGATATATCGAAAGTCCGTCCACGAATTACGAAGAATCTCTTACATAATATGGATGCATTCTGCTTCATACGCTTGTTTTATTATGTATGTGAATCTAAACATCTATGGACACAAAGATCAATTCCAAACAGAATTATTTCAACTGTCGTTTTATATTTAAATTTTTTAAATATTTTTACTGTCAGAGAAAAATATATTTTAAAATTATATATGTACATGACGAGAACAAAGTAGAATGCACCCAACGATTTTACTAATGTACGACATTAATGATATTTTGTATGACTTTTAAAACAAGTACTTCTTATAATATTTTACATTAATAACTTTTTTACATATTTATGATACAATGTTCAGAGAACGACAGAATTTATTTAACCCTTAAATAATTACATTAAAGTTACACAAATGCAATATCATCTTTCCTCATGGAATCTCTCTTAAAAATCTATTGAAGATTTTTACATTTAGGTTAATTTTTTCATTTTTTTAATAAAACAATAACAGGAAAGGATACAAAAAGAAGGAAAATTATTTAAAAGTAGGGATTAAAATAATGTCATGATTATGTGTGTAAACTGTGTAAAGTGTTCATACCTTTAGATTAAATTAAGACTAATTGTTTACATTATATATATATATATATATATATATACACCTATATAAATAAATTTGTTGAGATACATTGCAGTTTATTTCGTCCAGCTCACTTTAGGTATGTCAAAGTGTTCAGTTAAGCTGTCCAGGTGTCGATTAAATTCCTCCACTCGTTGTTTATGCGTCTTGGAAGCTTTCTGCTTGATCCTCTCAGTTTGCTGCAAATCATTGCGACGTTAAGAATTTTGTCAGCGTCAAGAAGTTCTGAAGTTTAATTACTTATTAATGTTATTATAGGTACGAAGTATGTTTAACGGATATTGTATGTACATGCTCACCATTTTCTCTTGCATTTTTTGAAAAGCCAATTCCGCCTTCGTCCGCTTTATTTCCACCTTTTGAGACTTCTCCTCGATGATCTTCGACACTTCCACCAGCTTCTTCTTCTTTCCTTTTTTATCCTTTTTCCTACAAAAAGAAGGTGTTGCACACGATTTATCTCAATCACTTGCTCCAACAAAAGATATTTATTTGTAAAAAATAAATTAATAAATTAGCCTGTGATAAACCTAACCTAACCTCACTCGAGAAATATCAAGGGGATGAGGTACTCACTTTTTGCTCACTGTCTGCTCGTTCTTCAATTTCAGAGTGCCCTTCGCAACGTGCGCGTACGGATCGTCCTCGATGTTCGTCGCCGGCATTCTAAATTAATCGTATATGATATTAGTCACACGAAAATGGATGTCTGTACACACATAAGACATAAGTAGTAACGCGTACGTCGCGTACCCTGGACCCCGATCCCCGGGCCCGAGCGAGGCGCTGCCGCGCTCGGCAATACTCGGTTCGGTACTCGGTAACATTCGGCCGCGTTCAGCGACGATTAGTTGCGCGAGGCGACGCTAGACAGCGCTTGGCCGCCACCACTTACAGTTCAGTTTGGCCCTTTTGCCGCTGCACGGCGCGGCGTTGCGATCGACGTAAGATTCTCTTGACTAAATTCCGATTAAGTTAATCGACTGAAATCGAATGATTAACCTTATCGAGCCGTATTTGTGGTATTTTACCAATGTAGAAATATGAATTTCTTGTTATTGGACACCTGGGAACCTGCTGGTTGAATCGAACTGAGAGGACGACCCCGATTAAGAAAGCAGGGTGGATTCATTTCTATTGGTCAATCCTGCTAACTTTAACTTGGTTGGTGAAATTGGATCTAAGCTACAATTTAGTTAATCGGAATTTAGTCAGGGTAATCTTCACTCTGAAGTTTGCCGTTCAAACTCTAATTCCGGAGTCGGGGCACCCTGAAGTTTGTCATTTGAGTTCGCACACTTATTTCAATTCATTCGTGCGTGGACTTATCTGACTTTATCGAATTATATTAAGCTTGTTTTTTTTTGTACATGTTAATTCTGATAATTTCTTATTGCAACCTTCTTGCTCCTCGCCTCTCGAGAACTACATTGTTTTTCAAAGGAGGAATGTCGCTTCGTCAGCTGTTTTCGGGAATTGCTACTTCCAGAAGAATGTATAGGTACGCAAGAAATTCGAGAAGCCGGCAAGATTATTATGGAAGATAATTTTTTTCAACATTCTGAGAGGAAATTATATGCCATTATTTCGACCATTATAAACATTTATGCCCATTTTGCCTTTACATCATATTAGAATGATTAGATAAGATTGTGTCGCGGCCGGGCCGGCGCGGCGTGCGTGTTAATCGCTGTATCATCATCGTTATCATGGAATTGTTCAGGCATGGACGACGTGATCGCGCCACGCGATTGGCTCGTATGTACGTATCACGTCAGCTGACGCTGCGAAGCACAAGCCCTCCTCGATGAGATGGATGATGTTTCTCGATTATTCGAAGAAGCCGATAGTTTTGCTCGATTAATTTTCTTTTCGATTAATCGATGTTTGCCTCGTGACTTTACGAGGTGGTGGCTAACCTAACCTGTTTTAAAAAAATGTTTACATAACCTGCACAAAAACAAGAGAATTCTGTAAATGTTCATGGTTGAAAATTTCGAAAATTTGAAGACTTGTTCTTGCGTTTATACTTACAATTAGTAATTGCTTTTTTTTTTATTTGTAACACAAATGACGTTTCACGACATTCACAAATATTTTTTACATGTCATAACATCTCTGATTTGATTTGACCATTTGATTAACGTTTATATATTGACATTCATGAGAATATGTATGTGTTTTGTGTATTCTTGCAAATTTTGCGTTATCACGTTTCCTAGAAAACAATTGGAGTAACTTTGCTTCTGTTTCAGTTCCCCGTTTAAGAGAATGTGGCCTTTGATAGTGAGATCTTTGGGCAAGTTCGGTAAATACATAACACTTCCTATCGTGGGTATTATTGGATTTATCGGATACAATGTGGAGGGATGGATATCGGATCGTTACACACCTTCTACAAAGTCCATCACGCAGCAACGGCAGGAGAGGTTACTGGAAAATATAGATTCCTCGACTACCAAGAAGAAACACAATCCTTTAGAAGTTAATCTTTCACCGTCGTTGTCTAGTTAGGTGTGCGCTCTACTGCTAATTCCAATATGGGGGATAAAATAATTACAACACTTATACAGAAAGTCTGAATAAATCGTTAGCTAATATTATAAAGAGATATTAAGTTTGACATAATAGTTATAGACAATTGTGTTTTTTTTTTACATAATATATAATGATTGCAGAAGATCAATGATACACACACACACACACAAGCTTTCTTATTATTTATAATATTTATATGAATATTTGTCTAAACTTCCAAAGAGTTTGTAGCAGAAGATGGAAATGCATTAATTTTCCACTCCAAATTTGTACACAACAATGTGATTATATATATCGCCTGGTCGCAATATGCTGTTGGGGAAGTTTTTGTGGTTTACAGCGTCAGGATAATTTTGCGTTTCCAAGCAGAAAGCGGCATGTCTGAAGTACCGCGCTCCGTTTTTGCCCGCGATACCAGTTTCATTCCTCTCGGGTATAGAGTTGGCTGTGTAAAGTTGAACGCCCAGTTGATTCGAGTACACCTCCAAGTAACGTCCTGAAGCTGGATGCAATACTTTGGCGACGAACCAAGTTTTCCTGTCATCGTACGGCTCTGACAAGCAGAAGTTATAGTCGTAACCGCCGCCCGGTACTTTGTCGATGACATCACCGAGGATCGTCGGGTTCCTGAGATCCATTACGCTGTTATCAACCGACCTAATCTCGCCGGTAGGAATACTCCCGGAGTCCGTGACAGTCCAGCGATCAGCGTTCACCGTAAACACATGCTTATATAGTTCTGCCGCATTTGTAGCCTAAAAAATTTAAGAATAATGATCCATAATAGTTTTTTTTTATCCCAGTCGATCGATTAGTTCGAGCAAGTAGCAAAGTATTCATTATGCTTGAGATACAATTACAATAGAATTACAGTTAAATCTATTACTGTTTTCCTGTATTACAAGCGCAACTGTAATTCTTGAGATAAAATATCTCTATCTCAAAAAACAATCCGCGTTCATCGGCACTGTCTTTTCTAATTTGTTCCTTCTTTCAATGTTCAATGCGAAACGTGTCGCATTAGAGATTAGAAGATGAGATTAGAGAGAGAGAAGATGCTCCTCTTGTCTCTCTCTCTCTCTCTCTCGGAAAATGAGAGTGAAACAATATACGTACGTGTCCAGCGAGATTGAAGTAGCTGTGATTCGTCAAATTAATCGGCGTCGCCCTTCCGGACTTGGCTTTCATCTTTATGCGGAGTTCTCCATCGTCGCTCAGTTGAAAGCTGACTGTCGCAGTTACCGATCCTGGATAGCCCTCGTCGCCATCCGGACTGACCAAGGTCATCACCACGCGATTGCCAACAATTGTTGCATTCCACACTTTGAAGCTCCAACCGTGAGTACCACCGTGGAGGCTGTCCTCGCCTATATTCTTCGACACATTGTAACGTTGGCCGTCCACGACAAAAGTTGCTTTGCCAATCCGATTTGCGACTCGTCCGACGGTGGCACCGAAATACGGATTACTCGGCGATTCATATCCTGAAATATGATTAATAAATACTTTATTTAACTTTGTCTTTCTCAATCAAAGCGATATTATTCCTCAGAATAACTTCAATTTGTAGCTTTATGAATTTCTGTGCATAAAACTATCTTTTGTGTGAAAGATATTAACTATTATAAAATTACAGAAATGTATTTCATGGTTTAAATTTAAAACATTGTTGATACTTAAAATTAATATATTTTTACGTTGTAACTATCTTAAATTATATGTTGTTACTCCTATTATCATTATCCGTGCGGAATATGTACACTTGTATTACAATTTTAACTCATTTTTTTATATTTAAAAAAACAGGCTGTGTGATGACAATTCTCTTTCATATAAACGAGTAATCTTCGGATTACCTTCGATATTGTCAAAGCCGAGCACCATGTCCGCTATGTTTCCTTCCCTATTCGGCGTCCTGATGGCAGTCACTGTCGCACCATACGTTATGACATCGACTTCTTGACAAGCTTCGTTCCTCAACGTGAATTTTTTTATCTCCTGGCCGTTCAAAGAACCCCATGTTGTAGCTGTAATAGATCCTTGCACCGTCGCAGCCATGCTCGTCCTAAATAAAGACAGACAATTGCGAGTTAATAACAATTAATTTCTAGGAAACGTTCAACACGGATGTAAATGATCGCCAATGATTCCTCTTTTTAAGACTGACAAAGTCTCGATGCACGTTTTTTTTACCGCCGATAATATCTTCGATTTACAGGAGTAAAACTCAAAATGCAATTTTCTAGCCGCTGCAAGGTGATTCGAGTTAAAAGACAATCACTGCACGCTAAGAGTACTTAAATATGGATTCAATCGTCCAAAATCATTGCGAAGATAAGTCATAATATTAATACCCGATGTCTATTGGTGGTGGCAAAGTATGTGTTGCTATGTAGGATTGTATATCGTTCGGATATCAACAGATTACAATGGACTGAAAGTCGCGCGATGCATGCAGCTCTTATCTCTCTCTCTCTCTCTCTCTCTCTTCATTTTCTTCTCTTTTTTTCTTATCATCATTTTTTTTGTTATTATGTTTTTGCGTTTTCTTGAATTTGTATGTTGTGTCATAATGTCCGAACGCTTTAGGGGACCTGTCCCAGAGCGTAGAATAAATAACGATTAATCAATCAATCAATCTCTCTCTCTCTCTCTTTCTCGAATGTAAGCATATCACGCGCATATATAAACTCATTATGTAACTAGTGCGATAGTATCAATATGCAACGAAATTATTCAGAGTTACAGTGAGTGAGAGAGGAGAGAGAGAGAGAGAGAGAGAGAATCTTGGTTAATTATAATTTAGATTTTATCTTTAGTCTAATTTACAAGAAGAAATATTTCTAATCAATACCGTATTTTTCAGAACTTAATCAAGAAAATAATCTGTAAAAAGTTTTATATTTGATAATTGCGATTCTTCTTGGTGAATTAATAGAAGCAGGGACATAATTTCGCTTAATAAAATTTCAAATTCTTAATTTATTATCAGTAAAACATCAATGAAATGTAACGCAATATAATACATAATGATACAAATAGATCAATACAATCAATACAATTAATACAAGTACATATTAATACGAGCAATTTGTCTTTAGAAATATAATTATTAGCATAGTATAATTTATATTTAAAAACGAGCCGATTTTTTATAGCCGATATTGACATTGTAGTTCCTAAATCTTCCATTTTCGGACATTTTTTATTTTATCCAAAGAAAAATGATTTTATCACAATAAAGAATTTGTATCGTGCAGAAGACGAAAAAATAAAATGAGAGATAAGCATGCATGCTTCTTACCCGAGCCAGGAAAAAAGGGCCAAAAGTGCGAAGAGGCGCAACATTGTCAATTGTCAATTAAAAATTTTAACTCCGTTATAGATCCGTAAGGTACTTATGGACATAAAATGGTGTGTTTCGCAAATTATCGCAGCAAACAACGCGCTTATAAACAAGGAACGACACGCGTTCTGCGACAGGACACGTTCCGCAAGATGTTTTTCTCGATTCCTTATCGACGTCACCTGCATAAAAAAAAAAAAAAAAAACTATTCCCATCTGTGTTTTCGCAAGTGCGCGGAGTATCACACGATTGACCATGCACAACAGTTTTACATCGATACTTGGAATTTACAAGGCCATGTTCAATAGAAAGGATCTTGGAAGAGATATATCAAATTGTGATGTGCACACTATACACGCGCAGTAGAATAGATGAGTTGGAAAAAACATGAAAAATAGAAGAAGAAAGAGTTGCAAGAATTTATATAAGTTCTCTCTATCGCTTTCCACCTCCATTCGTTCTATTCTCACGTTGGAATAAGGAGTTGAGAAAAAATAAAATTAACTTTCTCATTCCACACGTTTAATTACAATCAGAAATTTCAATCAGTCGACAAATAATTTAGTTTTCAAATCACTTCATTCTTTATCTTAAATTTTATAAAAATGTGACAAAAACATTAAAGCTTCAAATTAGTATATTATATCTTGTCTGTTTTTATAAGATTTACTTTTGCACGAATGTCATGACAGGTGTGTACATTTTTGTACGAGAAAATTATTTTCATCGCAGATTTTGTGTTGACGCAACGCACAAGAATCTTTAAATCCGTCACTATAAATCTCTTTTGTTGCAGCTTGAGAAGGCGCAAACTCGGCAAGTGACATTTGTTGATACACTCCCGTGTCTTCCACGAACGTGTTAACCCTGGACCCTGATTAAGTAATCGCCAGGCTGGCCGGGGCTTTCGATTCGATCGCATTCACTAGGGCGGCCGTGACGCGCATCTCTTCCTGTATATTTTTAAATTTCAGATTAATGTCGTGCGTAGCTTTCCGAATGTCTTGCAGATTCTGCAACAGATTCAAAATATTTCTCTTCAGCGAGAAGCGCGGATTCGCGTTAACGTATGTGCTTCCCAGTCCGTTGAAAAATTTTAGACGTAACCTGACCATTTTTATACTCCTGTAAATCGCCATTTCTTGTTCCTCTGTGAACGGCTCGCTGTAGGATTGGATAGATGACGAAAATGACGAACTGGCCATAGCCGTCACGCTCGCTTCATCAATTAATCGAACATAAGCATAAACCTAACCTACGATTCAGTCGGCCACATTCAACATCTCATGGCTTCTGCACACAGGACGCGGAAACGCTTGCCGCGCGGCAAGAAGCGACGCGGTAGCCAATCAACGTGTTGTTTTTCCGTAAGAACCAAAAGCTTATTGGCTACCGCGTCGCTTCTTGCCGCGCGGCAAGCGTTTCCGCGTTCTGTGTGCAGAAGCCATCATTCCGATCCAATCTTTTTTTTTTTATCATTTTTGACTAGTAACCTGTTGACTTTCGTTACCAACATTGACCATGCCAACATGCAGTGACATTTCTTAGCGAAAAAATTATGTCCTGCGATTGGCTATTGACTAGAGAAACTTTCTCTAGGGGCCTTTATGCTCCCGATGTAAAACCGCGCAATTTGAACAATGAGTCATAAACATGCCGAGAGGTAATCCTTGTTTTCTAAAAAACAAAAAAGGCTTCTTTTTCGTTTCTCCTCTGTTTGTCTTGCAATTACATTGTGCTTAATAAAAATATGTGTAGGCTTTATATATATTATAATTAATATAATAGGAAAAATACAGAAGGAGAAGCGAGTCACAAGTTCGATAAGTGTAAAGATGAGAGGAAACGTACGCTTTTCTAATTAAAACAAATTTTATACTATAATCAAAATAGCTGCTTATACTTTTCAAGTATATATGGTTTACAAGGCTAAATTGATTTAACACACACATTATATGTATATATATATATATATATATATATATATATATATATATACATATATCTATATACACAATAATTTTATTTCCATATATTTATGTGTACGGAAATATAATTAATGCAAGTATTAATACTATATGGCTGGCTATTGAAAGGATTAATGAACGAAAAACCATTATAACTTTGACGTTACTTCACATTACTGAATAAAATAAATTTGAAGTTGTCTTGTCGTAAGCAAGTCGTTACATCGGAATGTGTGTGTGTTTGTGTGTGTACAAACATATATACATACACACATTCGAATATAAATATTTCGATATTATCGTTTGCAGAATAACGCATTACAACTGTCGTACAACCGAAATCAATTGTAAAACGTAGTTGCGATAGGTTTACAGAGCACAACAATTAGAGATGTGTTACGCTACTATATATAAATACATCAAGAGAATTAGAGCAGACGTTAACCAAGCGTTACTCAACCGTAATCCACACTCAGAGCGCTTAGACCTTTCTTCTTGATCGCTTCTCCCACGGCGCGCTCCAGGAAGTCTTCCGGTTGATCACACTCGTATACTTTATCCGCATCCAATGCATTGCATCTCCCCGTTTCCACATTGCTGTAGACCGTCCCATAGGGAAAGTCCTCGAGTTCGTACATACATTTCGATGAAAAGGAACAATCGACACCTATGCATTTACAATAATGAGGCTGAAGAGCGAGCTCGGCTGATTGGACTAAGCCGTGATTGCGGATCGCCATCGTTACCGCCGTATCCTCCATGTCGTTGCCTCTGTACGACAAATGGAACCTGGAACCGACGGACTCATCCTCCAGAGGATCCGGCGGATGCATCATTCTATAGTAAGCCAAAACTTCATTGATGCTATTATCCATAGATCCCTCTTCCTCTTGGAAGGCCTGCCACAACTTGAGTTTCTCCTCGATCTGTATTTGGTATATGATTTCATCGTAATCGATATTTCCCACGTTGCTGGCCGGGCTCTCCGTATTTGCATTTGTGTGCTGTTCCTAAAACGAGAATCGTTTCTTATACACAATCCATAAATATCTTTCATACAATATAATAAGTTAAGTTAGGAGTTAGGACACAATTTGCTACATATACAATGAAAAATGATTCCGCAAAGCCCTAAAGTAACATAGGTCACATGAGTATACGGTTTGTAACGTCATACAAATAACAAATAACAAATAACAATAAACAAGTAACGATTGAACCGTCGTTGCGCGTCGTGCAGTGATGCGCGACTATATTTACCATGTCTGAACGAGCTTCGTTGGCCTTGGACAACTGTGCGCAGTGCCGCTTAGCCGGGAAGAACTCGCACTCGTGCTCATCCGCGTCCGCATCCGAATCCTCGGCGTCGCTCGCCACTATCTCTACCGCGCTGCGCCAGAGCTTTTTCCTGGCGCGTTCCTTGTTACTGGCGCCCGAGAAAGGCGGAAGGACAAGTATCTCATGTTCGTCCATGTTCGCGCGCAATCCCTCGACATTCGACTCTGCAACGTCGATCGCCCCGTCGTTCCCACGAGTCTCCGCCTCCGCCAGGGCGTCTCTTCCTAGCGGGGCTCCCGTTCGGGCGCCCCGTCGACGACTTTTCCTTCTCTTCTTTCTCTTCGTCGTCCTCGTCGCCCTCGTCTTCCTCGCTAAGGTCTCTTTAGACGAAACGGCGTGGCCAGGGCCTACATCGAGAGCTCGTCTAATGGCCCTGATCCCCCTGATCCCGTCGTCGGTGTCGTCGGCGATTATTTACAGCCAGAGAGAGAGGCCAGGCCCTGGCGGGGCGCGCGAAATCGCGCGTCACGACTCACGACCGATGACCCGATGACGGTTAACCCAAAGGATCGTGGGTCGCGTCCGCGATCAACGCGTGGAACGGCGAACGGCGGGTATCCTGGACAGAAGATTCCGAAGGTCGCGTCGAACCCGGACGCGGACGATGTGACTCCGAGTCCGAGTCCGAGGGCTCACGCATCGTCAGCAGCAGGCTCGCGTTTGACAGCTACAAGATGGCGGTCACCACCGCGGTCGTTGGGCACAAAGAGGACCTTAGGATACGCGACGTGCAACGTGATCGACGTGACGTCCTACCCTACGTAGCGGCTCGTCCGCGCGACGCGGAACGCCCGGAGAAATCGCGAGCCGCGCCGCGCGCGCACGGAAAACGTCGCCGTCGGCGTCGCGGGGGACTGCCCACTGCGGCCACTGGCCACTGCCCAGAGAATAACGCTCCTTTCCGTCCGACGCGATCCGCGCCCGCGCTCTTGAGCCACCGAGTGCCCAGTGCCGGCGCCCAGTGCCCAGTGTCCACTGTCCAGTCTGTCCACCCACCACACGGGCACACGAGTGTTGTGTTGACTGCCGACAGTGCCGACTGCCGACACTCGGGGCGAGGTGGCGAGAGGACGAGGACGAGGACTCGAGCTGAGTTCTAAGATGGCGGCGAACATGTGCTCGCCCAGCGCCTTGACGGCTTGACGGCCGTCTGTCAAGGAACGGAGCTGAACGGAGCTCAGAGCTCACTCGTTCATCGTTGGCGTAGCTCTCCCGATCCGGGACCGGGATCTGTCAGGATCTGTCCTTCCTTTTTCTCTAGACCCTTTCTTCACCCTCTAGGAACCGCCAACCGCCAAGCGGAGTAGCGACTAGCGACTATTATGGCGACCTGTGGCGAGTACATCCGCAGCCAGTTCCCGACGATAGACGACGATCTGTATCAATACGTGCAAGGTATGTACGTTGCCCGATTGCCGTGCCGCGGAATAACCTACGCGTCACGCGATCAGATCCATCCGCGCCGCGCGATATCGACCCATCGACCAGCCGACCAGCCGACCAGCTGACCAGCTCCGTTTTGACACGCTTGACACGTCCTTCCGCACGCAGGTATCCTGGACAGCTCCAAGGATGATTTCGAGGACGGCGACGAGGTGTACGAGGCGATCGGGCAGGTGCTGCACGAGGTGGCGGACAAATCAGAAAACGAGGTTAGGTCTGTAAATGTGTTCGTACTGCCATTCTTTAACAATAAGTCTAATTAACGCCGGCCGACGAGACCGAGACGAGACGTCTTCTCGTGCGCGAAAATTTCCCTCGTCCTCGTCTACTCCTTCTCTTTCTCCTTCTCTTTCTCGCTAGCGGATCGAGGAGATTCATCGTACTTGGTTATCTCTGTACGCAGGCAAATATGCGCGAGACTGTTGGAAATATTGAAAGGTAGTTCGAACGACGACGACATGGACAGGAGAAGAAACGGTGTTAACAAAGTATTAAACGCTCCGGTGCATCTGGGCTCGTTAGCCGCTACCTTGGAGGCACAAGTCGAGCAGATTAAGAGTATATGGGTTACGACCAGAGACGACGCAATGGTAATGTGTAATGTATATTATGTACAGTACAACTGTAATTGATGTTGCGCGCATAGATCTTTCGTATCTCCTATCGACGTATCCTACTCGACTATTTATGCATATTATTATATTAACTTTCGCAAACTTTTAATTTTCTTGCCTACTTTTACGTTTATTTTCGTGCCATTTGTATGTTAATATTGTTCATTACGTTTATTACGACAGAAAGTAGACGCCAAGAAGCTGGAGAAGGCCGAGGCCAAGTTGCAACAGAAACAGGAAAGGCGAATCGTAAATGAGCAGGGGTCGGCTTCCCGTGTTAACACTGCCAATCATGGGGTTGAAAGCGCGGCTAGCGCCAGTCAAATGACGAGTAAGAAGGATAGTCGGATGGAGACGAAAGGTGGGGTGAACAAAAGCCAGGATATCAGAATAGAGAACTTTGATGTCGCTTATGGCGATAGAGTATTGTTGCAAGGTGCTGACTTGACGCTTGCATTCGGCAGGCGATACGGTCTGATAGGTAGAAACGGGCTCGGCAAAACCACTCTGCTTCGAATGATATCGAGGTATTGTTCTCTGGCGATATGTCTCGTCTCGTCTCGTCGCTAGTCGTTGGCACGTTGGCACGATGTTTCCGATTAACGCGGATCAATCCCGATTGTTTTTAGCAAGCAACTGAGAATACCGTCGCATGTGCGAGTTTTGCACGTGGAGCAGGAGGTAGCCGGCGACGACACGTCTGCAATCGAATCCGTTCTGGAGTGCGATCAGGAACGGAGCGCGTTGCTCAGTCAGGAGACCAAGTTGCAAGCAGCGATAGAAAAAGACGGCTCCAAGGCGGGTGACGCGTTAGGCGAGGAATTGGCTCGGGTGTACGAAGCGATGCAGTTAGCCGAGGTCGACAAAGCGCCCGCTAGGGCAAGCGCGATCCTGTCGGGACTCGGATTCTCCGTCGAGAGACAATCCTGGCCAACCAAAGCGTTTTCCGGCGGCTGGCGGATGAGACTCGCTCTCGCGAGGGCACTCTTCTCCAAGCCGGACCTGTTGCTGCTTGACGAGCCGACCAACATGCTCGATATCAAAGCGATACTGTGGTTGGAAAAGTATCTGCAAACTTGGCCGAAAACGTTACTCGTAGTGTCGCACGATCGAAAGTTTTTAGACACGGTACGCGCGTCACTTTTTTTTTCTTTTTTTTTTTTTTTAAATCTAAAAGCGATGTTAGGAATGCTAATAATGTCTTCACGTCTAAATAATATTTTAAAATTAACGTAACAATTGAACTCTCTACATATACTTATCGTTATTTATCTTATCTTTAACTCTCCACAACAGGTGCCCACTGATATTCTCTATCTACGTGGACAGAAAATAGAGGCGTATCGTGGCAATTATGAGCAATTTGTGAAAACGAAAGGCGAACGCGAGAGGAACCAACAACGAGAGTACGAAGCTCAACAGGCTAAAAGAGCGCACGTACAGGAATTTATCGACAGATTCCGATACAATGCGAATCGCGCGTCTAGTGTACAAAGCAAGATAAAGATGTTAGAGAAATTGTAAGTTTAACGATTCGATCGCAACAATCTGCTCTCGTCTGCGATCGAAATTTATACATTTTCTTTATGTTCGTTTACTCGGCAGACCTGAGTTAAAGCCAATGGAAAAGGAAAGTGAAGTGACCCTCAATTTTCCCGACGTCGAACCGTTAAGTCCGCCGATATTGCAGCTCAACGAAGTCTCGTACAGTTACAACGGGACCGACATGGTATTCAGCAATGTGAATCTTACTGCCAGTCTGCAATCGCGCATTTGTATCGTAGGGGAGAACGGTGCTGGTAAAACTACCCTCTTGAAAATTATCACGGGCGCATTGAGTCCAATGCGAGGCACGGTGCATGTACACCGAAATCTCAAGTTCGGATACTTCAGTCAGCATCACGTTGATCAACTGGACATGCGTGTTTGTCCCGTCGAATTGTTGCAAACGCATTTTCCCGGTACGTAATTACGGTACGCAAACGCGCGACCCATTAAAAAATGAAAAATAAAAATAATGAAAATGTTAACGATTACCCTTCGCTTTGGTAGGTAAACCAATCGAAGAATATAGGAGAATGCTCGGAAGTTTCGGCATAAGCGGCAATCTGGCTCTGCAAACTATAAACTCCCTTTCGGGAGGGCAGAAATCTAGGGTAGCGTTTGCGTTAATGTGCGCCGCGATGCCGAATTTCCTAGTGCTCGACGAGCCCACGAATCATCTCGATATCGAATCGATCGAAGCATTGGGAAAAGCTCTCAACAGCTGCCATGTGAGTATTCATTATTATTATTATTTTTTTTTTATGACGAGCGTTATAGATCTAATTTCAACATCCTTAACTTTTCGTGTGTATGTGATTCAATTAATATCTAATTGTTGCAGGCTGGTGTAATATTGGTGTCGCACGATGAACGTTTAATTCAAATGGTTTGTACAGAATTGTGGGTTTGCGGGGAAGGATCAGTTCGCTGTATCGAAGAAGGCTTCGACGAGTATCGCAGGATCATTGAGAAGGAGCTTGAATTATAAAAAGTTAAGTTTTGTCTAATGTGATATCGTCATCTTACGTTGTCCTACCGAATAATGCATCATGATAAACGTTCTAAAGGAGTATCGTCTTTAATTAAAATTATTTTTTCGAGATATTTCATCGCCAAAGGTATTTTATTTATTTTTTAAATGTTTTTCCCGAAACAAATATAGTGACCATTAATTATATATGCACGATTTATTTATTAACTTGACACGTCTCTCCTCCTTGACAATTACAAAATGTAACTCTTGCCCGAAAAAAGAATTTATTATCATTAATTATATTTATCTTCCTTTAAAATGCATTGTACTAAAGCAAACCGTTCGACTGTGCAAGTCGATAGGCAATAGAATTTGAAAAGATTTACATATTTAATATTACTCTATTATGAAGAAAAAGTAATAAAAGATATTGTTATAGATAAAAGAATGTTCTATTTCATTTGAAAATATATTGACCACTAGCTGTTACCATTCTACATGTATATATAAAGATTGTATTTTTATTAAACAATATTAATACAATTATTTTAAGTCAACGAATTGCTGCTATGTATGTATGTGTGTACAATCGTTTATTAGTATTGAAAAATAAGTTGTATCTTTATATATTTTAGCCTTTGTTAACGTCTAAAATAATTATCAATGGTCGACGAATTTATTATATATCGATACAATGTTTTGAATTAACGATTTTGGCGTGATATTTATTCATTTTACAAAGGTAAATAAGAAAAATGTAATACAATGAGTAAGAAGATTAAATGAGTATGTTGTTTTTAGAATGAAAATAAATGTGCCTTCCACTTTAATCTCTTTTAGATTTCTGTTAGATAATAACAGGCCTAGAATTTCTAACAATTCTTTTACACAACACGCACGCACGCACACACGCACATACACACACATATGTATATGTAAATATATATATGCATGTGTGTATATGTAAGTATAATCTATATTAAATATACTCTTTCTCCTAAGATAAACTGTACAGAAAATATTGTCTAAAACATTTTATTGTATATCTGGGTTCGCGAATTCGGAAAATCTTTCTCTTTCTCTCAAACTTTTATACTTTGCCGATTCACACTTTTCATGCTCACTTAGTTCAACATTTTATTTTATTGTGGCAGCATCGAGAAGTTTTTAAATAATATCAATGCACAAAGCAGTGATTTAAGTATGCACAGATTTCAATATGCCAAAGAGGTCGCGTTGTGTTGCCACTGTTTACTCCCAGACGAAGTATTTAACGAATGCAGGGTGTTAGGAGTAGATGATGGTTGAAGAGGTGGAGCTGGTGCTTGTTGCTTTGCTGCTGTAATTTTTGAAACGCCACGATTATTTTCCGTTCACAACGGAGCAATGTACGGAGCTTATAAATTTCATTATGAATATTCATGAAAGTGCAATTAGCAGCATGCAGTTTAATTTATACGTATGCATGCCCCTGGTATATGGTTTATAACAAATATGAGCTGTTTGTGTCATACGCGCTTGGTGTCTTCATGTCTTGTATTTTTGCTAGAAGATAGAGAAGCAGCGTCAACAGAAGTTAGTAGTTGTTTGAAAGAAACCTTGAAAAATGTCATAAAACGAAAGAAACATAGGATGTCGTGTAACAGACATGCATATGAATTATATGTATACGCATCCTACGAGAGATCGCATTAGTAAGTTTTAATTGCAACATGCACGTACTCGGGATACGATTAAGATTAAAAGATTAAAGGATACGCGTATTATGGACGTACATTATAAGCATTATAGGAAGCGCTGTGTGTTTGTTCTAGAACGAAGAAGAATGTATAATTCTCATCATTATCTCAAGCGTCAAGTGCTCTATAACGATAAGTCAAAGAATATGTTTTGTCGAGTGCTCTTACCGTTCCTGCTACTATAAACCTTTGCGAAGGCTCTGAAGGGTTCCGGTGGTGGAAAACTCGACGTGGCGTGAAACATCTCGGCGAATCGTACCTCCAGATCGACGGAGGTTCCCGCCTGGCCGCCGCCGTTGCGCACGGACAGACTCCTGGTAGGAGGCGTCGGCGGGGGCGGTGGCGGTGGTGCCAGTCTCTGATGCGTGGGTGCGGGACGATGGGGAAGCGGCGGTGGTGGTGGCGGTATACACGGCGCGGTGACTGTGACCCTCGACGGCGGCGGCGGCGCCGCTCTCATCACGGTAACCGGCATCGTGTGCGATCGCGAGGCCGGCGGTGCTGGCGGTGACGGTGGCCTCGTCGTAGGCATGATCGCTCGCGAGATCGGCGGTGACGGTGGTCTCGTCACGGGTGGTCTAAGAACTCGATTCGCGGGTCTCGTCGGCTGCGGCGTCGCAGCCTCGTTCAAACAATCCTGCGACTGGTGCAAGGAAGACGGCACCAGGACCGGAGGTGATCGCGGTAGTCGCATGCTCTGCGCCCTCGCCACACTCGCGCTACTCGTCAGATTCAGCTTTTTAGGCGGCGGCGACGGTTTCTGCAGGGTGGCAAACGGCGCTGGTTTAGGCACGATGTGTGATTTCGCGAATCCTCTGGGTGCAACCTCCGGATTGCTTGTCGTGGAATCGGTGGTACTTTGCCCCTGTGCGAGATTAACGATAACTTTACTTACAAGATATATACGAGCGAGATATGCGAGAGTCAATTAAGCAGCTCGTCGCTTCTTCTACCTGACTGAATATCTGCGGTTTTTGCGCGGCTGGAGGCGGAACTGGAGGCGGGCCACGTTTCATACTGTGGGACGATCCAGGTGACGAATGAAGAAAGCTAGAATTATTTACACTCTGTCCCTCCTTCTCGGTCATGTTTCCTCTAAGTCCCGTAGGTTTTAATTTTGGCATACCACCCGCGAATAAACCGCCCAGCGACATGGGCCCACCATTGCTGGAATTAGTGGTGGTGGTAGTGGGGCCGCTGCTGCTGCTGTTGCTGTTGCCGCTGCTCATTCCACTACTAGAACTATTAGTTCTACTACTGCTATTGCTTAACAAGGAGTTCATCGATTCGCCTTTTACTCTCCCTGCGAAACAAATATCCTTCATTAGTTCCTAACTGTCAACTTACCATGATCACTCTATATATATTTTTGCTTTCCAATTTGAGGGTTGATATGGCACAATGGCACATGACACACACACACACACAGGCTTAGTTTGCTTTAGGCGGAGTTTAACGATTTACCAGCGATAGCAGGCACGCTCTTATCCACGGTAACAGTCTTCTTCAGAGTTTTGCCAGCCCTTATGGACTGCAGCAACATGCCCCTGTTATCGCCCACTGGTGGGCCAGCAGAAGCACCAGCCGCACCAGCCTGCGGAGGCGGTGGCGGAGGTGGCACAGACATTCTCGCTATCCTCCTGCAAAGAACGATGAGAAATATTATAGTAAGCTGGTTCCATCCCGATATAGAAAATAAAGAGAGAGAGAGAGAGAGAGAGGGATGTATTAAGATGCGAATTTCTCTCGTCAGAGAAATGTCAAACATACTGCAATACGACATATATATCTACAGGATCTATCTCTAATTTGACGGCCATTATTTACGATTTACGATTTCGGTTCGTTCCACCGAGATGTGTCATTCGCTGGGGGGGAGGGCCGGGGGAGAGAGAGGAAGGATCGGCCGTTTCCGTTTTCGGAGCACGGGTAGAGAAGATCCAAAAGACAACGGAGCCTGCCCCGGGGGGTCGCGGTGACCGGTGTCCGGTGTGTGCGGACCCCGGCACTCCCGCCGATGAATTCCTTAGGGTCCACGGGTTAAGTAGTTGGGTTCTCACGCCGATTCACGCGCGTTTACACGTGTTGACGCGTGCGGGAGAGAAAGAGGCCGAGAGAGAGAGAGAAAAAGAGAAAGAGAGGCACAGGCACACCTCGGCAGCAGCCGCTTTTTGTCTCTAAAACTCTAAAACTCTAAACCGCCACCCGCCACTTTACGCGACGTTGCGCGACGTCAGGCGTGCGCGATCCGCGGACTGACCGCTGACGGCGGACGTTACGGGATGCGAGCGATTACCGGATTAAAGGGCGGTCGGCGGTCGCTGATGCTTTCACGTCCGGAGGAAGGATCCGCGGCTGATGGTACTCATGATTAAAAAAGGGAGCCTGGGCTGAGCTGGATCCGCGCCTACACGATCCGCGGCTGTGCGACGTGCAACACGGCGACGTAGATCATGGCCAATCATGGCGTCATCAGGGATCCATCGGAGGTTGGGCGGTTGGGTTGGGGGTCCGTGACTCCGCGCACTCCGCCCCCGTCCCTCCGCCCTCCGCTCGCCGTACTCGCCGTGTCCGTCACTCTATTTCCATATCTATTTCCAGCTGGCCTCCAGAGCCATCTTTAAACCGATGATAAAACCATATAAAATAAACGACATAAACGTTCTTCCTTGTATTTAAAATATTATTTTAATTATTTGTCCTACCTAGAGCTTAGCGAGTTACTCCCAGGGATAAACAATTTTTCGAGGCCGTAAGTAATCCAGATATGATATAACTGAAATGCGTGTCGCGTTTCAAGCTCGTCTAAATAATTATCTAGAGTATTTAGTGGCAACCTCAAAATAACCTAAAAACTTGAAAAACTTGAAAAAACTCCATTTTAGAGCTCTATTTTTTTATTCTGTTTTACATGAAATAATACATTGTACGTTAATGTTTTAGAATGAGATAGAATAAAATAGAATTTTGTTAAAAAATTTTATTATTCCTGAATATTATTAAAGTTTTATGAAAATAATTATTCCATTAGATGGAGCCTATGACTCTAGGATCACCGATGAATAGTCCTATCCAAGGTCCTGGTAGTCCAGGAGGTTCTTCCTCGTATTTGCCAAGTTTTCTCTTGGGTGACACTAACACTGTGCGAAGACAATAGATTTTATTATTATTTGAAAGATATACCATATACCATATACCACATCGTTAACGTCTGTCTCTAAAATTGTAGCCCGCAAAGATCAACATAATGAGTCCTCAGGATAATCCACGTCATTTGAATATCACCAATGCCAGTCTGATGTCGTCAGTTTCCTATGGATCTCCAGATTATCGGTCGAATCGTCAGAAGGCGGTATTTGGAAACGCTACGACTCCTAGCACGCCACAAATGAGCACAAAGAATCATACCGGAGGACCACCGACACGCGGACTGTTCGATACTCTGGAAGTCACCCATGCGTCGTTGCCGTCGGCTGCGCCAGCCATGAATCCAGCTGTCACAACCACGCCTGTAAATCAATCCAAACTCATGACGAGTACGTTAGCCAGCCCACTCATGTTTCCAGACAGTTCGATAAATTTGAACACGAGTGAATCACATAGTTTGCTCCAATGGGTAACCGTTTTTGGCTTCTTGCCGATCGATGTCAATGCCGTTCTGTCTCACATATCTAGTAGAGTACGTATAGTGGATAAACATCCGGCTCCGCAACCCCAAAGCAATTGGATACACCTTAAGTGTGCGTCAGAGCAGGAAGCGCAAAAGGCTCTTATGTGCAACGGTAGTATCGTTTCGGGCACGATTATGATTGGCGTCATACCATGTGCGGACGAGGGTGTCGTTTTGGGCTGCGATAAAGAAAATCGTGCCAAGCTGAACGGAAGCATGAGATCGCTCTCAATGGGTAGAATCAGTCAATCTCCATTCAACGTCGTGTCGCCTACCGCGAGACGACGGAAGCTGAGATCTTTAGCAACGGGTTACAATCAACATTTTAGCCCGCAAGCCGCGCAAGTGCCGGAGAATGTTCCACAAAAGTCGGCCAGTTTAGTTTCAAAAGCGATGGAATATATGTTTGGTTGGTAGTTGTGCTTTTTTTTTTTGTAATAATTATACATCGTGAACTTTACATTGTGAAATATATTAAAGATTGTAGAAAAGGAATTGTGAAAGACAATATATGAATCTCTTGGAAAGAGATTTTTAACTGAAACTAACTTGAAACTTAAACGAAATTATTGTCTATTATCCTAAAAATAACTTTTCTAAAATTGAAAATCATAACGGTTATGGATGTCTTTGTAAGTTGTTACTTTTTTAAGATTAAGTATAGATATTATATTTTAGATATTATATTTGTATGTATCTTTACAATTATATAGAACGTCTAATAGCCAGAGTCATGCTGCGAATCTTCTTTTACGTGCATGATTTTGTGTCTCTGTGTGTGTGTGTGTGTGTGAGAGTGTATTTCTAGTAAATATTGCATGTACGCAAAATAGTTGAAAATAGCTCTACCGGCTCTACCTGTATTATATTAATGTTAAATACCGAAAGACATAAGAAATATTACAATAATTCTTATTTCCTACAGCAATTAAAACAATGATGCATCAATTTCATTACATTCCTATTATAATTAATACCTTAATGATTCTACGCACCATATCTCTCTCTCTTTCTCTCTCACACACCCACACACACGCTTGGTATGCAAGATTAATATTCGGATATAATTTCCTACGAAATAAACAGCAATTTATACAAAATTACACTTAAAGGTGACTTGAAGACATTCATCTATCTCATTCATAAATAAAACTGAGAAATGTTCCCAATCTCTGTCTACTATAAAATTATTTTGTATCCTCAATTGTGGCACTACCTAGATCGGTCATCTTGGGATACTTGACTTTTTTCTTGTCCAACTCGTCTTGAGCCCACAGTATCATTTTTAACAGATTGTTAAGCCGAGGGCTGGTAGACTCCCTGTGCTCCATTTTCAATATAGCGGCGTTCAATTCGCTCGCAATCTGTAAATGGAGCAATAATGAAAAATTAACTTGAGAACCATCGATATCGACTTGAGAAACACTAAAAAATGAATAATACTCACTTTCTGCCTGTGTGTTGGATGTAGAAGATCGCTGAACGGACTCTTATGCGGCTCGTCAAAAGCCAACAGGGCCAATGTACGTTCTAACTCGCACAATATATTGTCATCCGACTCGCCGGCTTCGCTGAGTTGATCCTGGGCAAATTGGAGCGCCTCCTCGACTCTGCCTGTGCGTATCAGTTCAATCAGGTGTAACTGTTGCAGATGAAAGTAGAGATATCTGTCGTTGTCCAACAGTTCGGGATGCAGTTGATTCACCAAGTCCGTCGCTTCCTGGATACGACCGTTTTGTATGGCATCTCGAATACGGATCCTGTCGTCCAGAGAGCTCAGTTCTATCGTTGGACCCACTCCCGACTCTTGCTGGAACTTCTCGGCGGCCTCCTTGAATCCTTCTACTCAACGAAAAACATGTTTCGTTATTTGGTTCGGACAATACCTTCGTACCTTCAATAACGTCAGATTGCGATGGACTCGAGAATTTATTACCTGTGACTAGATAATTCATGATTAGGTTGTTCATTGACATTTTTTGTATGTAGGAGCTCTCCTCCAACTTTGACATCCATTCCTCCTTGGATATGCTATCCTGTCCTTTCTCCGAAGAAAAACTCATTGTTTTTCAACGATTTGGCTCGACTTATCGCGGAATCTACAAGCGTTTATAGCATTATATGCTTATTGTTAGTCGCTTCGCTTGAGAACAACCGTCGTAACAGCTGATTAGCTCGAAAAACGAAAGCTGACTCTGCTGACTAGTGACTGTTCTGGAATCTGGCGGATCTGCAGGCCCTTGCCGTGATGGTGTTGACTGGTGTGTTGACTGTTGACGCGTTGGCGGAAGGGAAGGGGCGGCGGAAGCTCGACCAAAACAAAAGAAAATATCACCTCTCCGCCAATCTGCGGTGTTTCTAAAATCTAAAATATTCTTCTAAAATCACTGAGTTCCAGTGAGTTCGGAGTTGCGAGTAATCCCGATGGAGAAGCAACGAGAGTAGACGTAGACGTAGACGAAGACGGAGCGCGTTCGACGAGTTCGGTCTGATCACTGATTAAAGTAGCTTTCTGCTTCTGCTTCTGCCCCGTTTTGCCAAGACTGTCGGAGCGATAACCAGCGTGTCGCGCGTCTGCTCGATTCACGAATCGGAGCGGCAAATCGACAATCGAGAACCTTTCAAGTTTCAAGAGCACCTCAAGAGCATGTAAATGTAAAAAACAAAACAAAATTGGAATAAAGAAAGAGAACGGAACACTTGTCATTAAACGAACCGACCAATCGTGATTTAGCATCCTCGAAAATTCCTATTCCCCATATGGAGAATGAATTGTGATTGGTCTACTCGTTTATCATTTGAGTCTCGCAGTCTCGCTGCTCTTCGCGTTTGCAATACAATTCTTGCGAAAATTAACTACACTTTAGATACAACAGATGGCGCTAGATGGTCTAAAACCAAACCAGTGCTTTTGTCGCTTTTGTGGTTTATACTTGGTTTAAAGAAAAAAAATGAATATAGACCAAGAGATTGAATCATAAGGAATCCGCGTGAGAAAGGCGGCTTACAATAGTGGTGGTCTTTCAGAGCATCTTTTTAAACAATATACCTTATTATTATCAAAGTTGAGAATGTTTATTTCTCAGTTCATTTTTATGTATTTCTCACTCGAATCACAAAACGAGACTCGATCAATAATTTAGAATAAATCGATTATCATTATTATAACGTGTCAAGACGTAAAAGTGTTATTATACTTATTATTTCGTAGCGAAACGAAGAATAGCAATTTATTGAGCTAGTTTCCCAAATTTAGAACGTGATGTACGTAGTTTGTTACGTTGACTTTCGCATAAAAATCTTTATATAGATAATATCTATAATATATGTATATATCGAAGGAACGTGTCGCGAGAGCAAGAGCGAGAGCGAGGTGGAGCTTTGGGGCCCGCGCCCGCGCTCGCGCCTACGCCGGCGGGTTCTCTGTTTCGCCCCGTTTCACCGTTGGCCGTTTTCATGAATGAAACCGCTCCTGCAGTCCTGTCGCGTGTATCAACAGGCGTCCTTTACTACGCATCGGAAACATCGATCCGTTCCTTCGGGACCGTCCCCTTCTCCTATCCCCACGAACTCGTTACATTTCGCGCTGTATGTATGTATATGTATGTACATACATTGTGCACATATATGTATGTACACAGGGTGGTAGCGCGCGAGAGTGCTGCGTCTGCGACGTCGCGGCGTCGGGTCGTTCGATTAGAACGCTCGATTAAAACTTGTGCGTTTTAATATATAATTTCTAATCAAATGTGTGAGATGTATCGCGGCGATCGCGGCTAATCTCGCACCGTCGCGTCGCGTCGTGTCGGCAATACGCCGACATCCGTAGGCGTGACATAATTTCGACGATTCCCTGAAACGCCTCTCCCTGTACCCTGACGGAAGCCCGAGAGACGGGAAACGGGAGAGACTCGAGTCGCGTAACTGCTCTATCGATACAGATAAATTTGGTCATGTCGAATGTTTCATTGTCAGTCTCTCGCGCACCGCGATTATTGGAAATTCTTTCCACGCAAAAGAGATGCAACTCATTCGTGATTTTTAATATTGTATATATACGCATGCAGTATTATTTATCATCCAAACGATCCAAACCATTCCAGAGATGGAGAGAGAGTTGTGCGTTTTTTCTTTTCATCCCTATTAATCAGGAACGTATCGATCGTTTATCGCTTATCTAATAGTATAATAATTAGTATAAGCGACTGACTAATTACGAGTTCGTCTCAAGTCTCAAGTCTCAAGTATCATAAAAATGGAGTAACACGAACACGCGTCGACGTACGCATCGTCGTCGGCCAGCTCAAAACGCAAAACGTATTTGTCGTAATTAATTGTAAGACGCGCCATCGACAATAAGCGCGAGCTGTTTAATTCGTTCGTGGATAATGATAATACGCGATACGCGAGCAAATAAAAAATGTCGGAAAGAAGGTCGAGGGCCGGGACGGCCGGGAAGCTGCTCGCGTGACGTCACTGTATTCTCGCTCAGATCGCAGGTCGCAGGGGTTTCGCCCCTCCATCAACCCTCACTCTTTAGTCTTTGGCCGGTCGTGGCTCGTGGCTGCTCGTGGCACGGGGCATGGGGCACGAGGCACGAGGATTCGCCACTTGGCGGACTCGAAAGACTGACGTCAATAGGAGTCCGGGCCTATCCGGGTGGCGGGAGAGTTGGGGACATATGCGATTTTGCGAAACGTGAGAAACGTCCCTCGTCCCTCGGCGTCCTCGGCTCGGCTCGGCTCGACCGATCGATGACCGTCTCGACTCTCGACGGAGATGAGGCGAAAAGCTCGCGACTGACTTTTCCCTCTTTATTAGGAAAGGCGAGGGTGTGGCGCGCATTGCGCGCAAACCACAAATCGGAAACTCGGCCAGTATCGCGTGCCGTCCGTTTTCCTCTTTCGTTCAACTTTTATCACGCTCGGCGTCAACGTCAGTCAGGTATAATTTGCGCCAAGGTGCGCAATCCCACCGAGCCGCTGCCCACGGCCCATGGCTTTTGGAGGGAGGTGGGAGGATCGGGAGGATTGGTGTGGCGGAGGGTTAGGATACAAATTCCAGAGAGAGAGATTTTTGCGTAGAAAAACTTGGTAAGGAATAAGATATAGTATATCTTTGGGATATTCTAAAATAAAGAGTGAAAGAGTGATTACCGGAGTACCATATTCATAAAGTCTTCCGGTATTTCACGTAATTTCCGATCCTACAATTCGATCCAACACGTTACTCACGCTCTCTTTTAATATCAATATGGTTCTCTCTCTCTCTCTCTCTCTGCTTAATCTCTCGATGAGATTCCGTTAAACGACGATATTTTCTATTCCCTCTGCCGGCTCTGTTTGTTTGGGTTTGGCCGACTTGCGAACGCGGTAACGGGTAACGGGAGCGTTAGCGTATGTAGCGTATATCGCGAATCATCAGGTGCTATTTCAACCGAGAAGCAAGAAGTAAACAAGGTGGCGCGAATGCGTTAAAATAACGTAGCTCGTAAATCATCGCGAGCAAATGATTATAGCGAGTAATGGATAAGATATATATTTCCAAGCGCGAAACATTTACCCGAGAGAGAGAGAGAGAGAGAGAGAGAGAGAGAGGAAACATTCATTACGCTTTCGTATTAAGGTCGCTGCGAGAGTACTTTCTGCGTAATAAATCAGCACCATTGAAGAGAGGCGCAAGAAATGGAATCTTACATCTGCGGAGATGGCGAATTGAATTAATCCCCTTCGGGCGCGGGGCGAGGGCGCGAATCGATCTCGTCGCTCTCCGAGCGAACGACGCGAATATAACTTTCAATTAAACTTTCTATTATACACAAATTCTCAATCTCGATTCGCGAACGCGTTAAATTGTCCTGGTTCGATCGCGTCATGTACGAGAAGCGACCTGGCACGCGAAATATGCTCCAGCGAGGAGGGTCTTTAACAAATACTTATTTCCCCGAAACGTAAGTAAAACACGTTCCTGGAACTTTGCTGCAATGAAATTAATAGATGGATTTTTCAATCGATCCCTCGAGATAATGAGGGAGGTGGTTACATCCTATCGAGAAAAGGATGTAAGGGATGCGGCGTGAAAGGGATAAACGCATGGTTCTATTCTCTTATCGGCGCGCGACGCCGACGATTCGACGAGAGCGACTTGGTACGACCGTGCCGCGTGCCTCGGAACGTTCTTTTCCGATCGAGATTGCTCTCGGGAAATGGACTAATGGACACGATTGCGCGCACTTATGTCCTATGTCCGGAGACGATATCAATGGAAATAGTCGCCGGCCATTTGTATATCCATCGCGTATCTACATCTGCCTATGACGTCCACGATTCGCGACTGTAACAAATCCGGCAGAGGCAATTTCAATTTTGAGATATGACATGGAGAATATGGAGATGGAGATGTCTTCTTTATTATACCTACATATATATTTATATAGGACCTATGTATGTATAAAATTTAGCACACTTGTGTATTAAACTAAAAGATATAATACTTTTTTATTAAGCATCAGTAAAGTGTGCCACGAACTAGAAACAAATATATATGGCACCCGCGCTTTTATTATCAATAGAAATCCGTCACGAATTGTAGATATCGTCTAAAATCGTTCAAGTTCATTTTTAGATTTATAATTAATTCACGACAGAATTTGGGGCAGAATTCTATTTATAATTTTATATGTCGTGTGTAATATTATACATCGGATAATTGACCTGGAGAACCTGCAGGCTGTACACGCATACAAAAAGCACGCGACATGAAATTTATAAATAGAAATCCGTCGCGTCGTCGGCCTGCGTCGTCGTTCCGAATCCTGTCGATGTCGTTGCCAATTTATGAATCGTTCAAATGTGGGCTTTAAGCCGGAGAAATTCCGGAATTCGTCATCGACATCAAAATTACTTACGTCGAGCTGTACGAATATATATGTTAAGTGTATATCGTCAAAATAAATATTATCGCAGAGCAAACGCTATTTACAATACGCGCGAAAATAGTCCACGTTTACGACCTCGATCATCGACGTCAGTTTTCGTTTCGCTCTTCAAGGGGTGAGTTCCTTCGCAGCATATACGAAGGTTCATCCGTTAATGCTATCCGACATAATATTACTTTAAGTGCAACGACGTCATTCCCGGGAGTTATTTAGACATATATTTCAAGAGTCGGAGCCATTTCTTTACAGAGCAGCGGGCTTCCCATAGTCATAGTCGCGCGTACGGACCTTTTGCAAAAATAACGCGCAGCAAGATATTCGCATGAACATTTCCCAAAGACAATATTGTATCTGACTGTACATACATACATACATACATATATATATATATATATATATATATATATATATATATATATATATATATATATACAAATGAATAGTGTGGTCCAAGTCAATAAAAATAAAAAGATCCTAATCTTTTTTCCTCCCAAAATAAAGAAAGCGAGCTATACAACTATATTCCTCCAACAGATTATATATATATTTCGAGTTTTATAGAATATCTGTCTTTATTGTTTTCGCGTATACGATTGCAAAAGGTGGCGCTCAACCGGGTTAAAGGGTGGGAAATCCTGACGCGGTCGACGCGGAGGTCGTCAAGTCGCGGTCTGCTGACGCAAGAAAAAATATATAGCCCCTCTCACCCCCTACTCACCCACCACCTCATCTCGGCACGATTTTCGGTGTGGGAAAAGCGGAGAGAGGAGAAGTGCGCGTGGGCGCGTAACATTCTCGCGTGGGCGTATGGCCTGTTGCGGGGGCTGAAGCTAGGTGATTGGAGACGAATACAGAACAAGGGGTGGAAGCCAGAGAGAGAGAGAGAGAGAGAGAGAGAGAGAGAGATCGTTGCGAGATCGTTGTTGGATTTTCACTCCTAAACACGAGCATCCACATTCTCCACAAGACGTAATTTGTTTTGACTTTGTCGATATAATTTACATGAATCATGGGAATCGAGAGAAAAGCAACCCTCAAAGAGTACCTTCAGATTAGAAAATTTAACAACTTTGAAATTTTTCATTATGTTATATCATCGTCAATCATATTTCTCGTATGAATTACATCTACGGTTTGTATTTGTGGATGGAAATTTTCCAAGATTAAAATATCAAATTATATATGAATACATGTACGAGATTGGGACATACGAAATGTGTAATAGTAAAGTTAAGGCAAATTCTAATTCGAAGCGCAAACGTTGAAGCGAATAAGAGTTCGATAGGTTTACTGTTGATTTCTTACTTTTCATGTATTTTTTAGATTAAAAAAAATGTAAAATAAAGAAGCCGAAAAAAAACGTTTCTATTAAAATTTTATTAAATTCACCGTTTATATTCTATCCTTTTACCCCTATTTCTATAATGTTACAACTGATTCTTTGATCGTCGTTGTGCCGATTTCTTTTACTGGAAACTGGAAACATTCGCATTGAGAAGGTAAATGTTTGAGAAGTGGAGATTGGGACGTTAGATAATATGCCGGCTGAAAATACACACGGCTCTAACACACTACTTAAGTATACATATTTCCCCTGTCATAGATCGTAGTAGAACCGCGTCGCGTACAACGTCACCGTTTCAAATGCCAAAGAAAACTACCCCTATGACGTTTGCGTAACCGCCACATTAATATTAAAGACAAACAGGTAACGTCATCGTAGCCGTTATGTGACGCAATGCCGGTTGCTATCAGTTGCTATGCCCGCGGTAAGGGGTGTTTTAGCTTTCTATTAATTCTTCCGAGTGTTTTACTTTGGTGATGGAACATCGCGCTAACAATAACGAAACGTGGCAGTTTTTTTTTCTTTTACGCTGCTTTTTCAATTTAACGCTAGACTGAAGGTATAAAAATGCAAGATTATCTCCGCTCTTATATATTCATAGAGAAAAATTTAAATATATAAAAGCTGCAAAGCACACATACGCAGGAATATAGCTTAACAGAGGACATAAATAATCGCATACTTTGCAGTTCCTCCTCGATCCTGCTAAGGTGAAGGCTGCATTCTTTCAAGATGAGGCGAGCCGTGTATGTACGTTTAGCGGTCGCGCTGATTGTGTCATGAGTTTCAAGGGGTGACAGAAGAGCGTAAACGGATCTGTGTCCTTTTATCGAAGAGAAATATGCCATTCGGATTACAGAAATATCGAATTATCGGCAATAAGAATTGTGTAGACGCCGAATAACGCCGTTCTTGTTTCCCTCTCCAGCCCCCTCCCCTCCCTCTCCATCTTTTGTAGAAGAGACGTAGAGGGGGGAGGGGAATTCTTCTTTATACAATTCAATAATGTCAGAGGAGCAACATTAGAATGCTAATGAGAAAACGGCTTTAAGCTTACAATTAGAGAAAGAAAATTAAAGGCTACATTATGTATTCGATGTCGTTAGCGAGATGCAGAGAGAGAGAGAGAGAGAGAGAGAGAGAGAGAGAGAGAGAGAGAGAGAGAGAGAGAGAGAGAGAGACTTGCCACCCCCGTATTGTGACTTTCAAATCGAAGCGATGACGCTCGATAACGCTGATTGACAGCAAAATAACAACATAATTCCCACGCAAAGCGATCCTTATGACGCCACGTCGTTCCTACGTATAGGACGGTAGGACCGAGGTAGGAATAAGCCGAGGCTGGGGCCGGGGTCGGGGCCAGGATCCGTCAGGAAGACGTAGTTGGGTCATTGCGTGGGCATCAGAGACGTCTTTTACATCAACGACGAGATCGTGATCGTGTACGCGTACTCACACGTCCCGTTGGCGTCGTGTGCGAGGAAACGCAGCGCGCGCGCGCACCCGTCGTCGTAGGGTGCTCGCCACCGCGAGTCGAGAGATGGGGAATGCTCGTTCACCAAGGTGGGGGTTGGTTGATCGACCGTACCCGCTTTTCTGCTCGTCCTGCCGAGAGCCGAGCCCCGACATTCATTCCACCCCGAGCCAGCGGATCCGCTAGGACGTGCCCGTTCTCCACCTGGTCAGCCGAGAAGGAGCCAGCCGAAGGAGCCCAAGGACTACCGCGAGAGGAAGGCGAAGAGCGAAGGGACGAGCGTCCGCGTAAAAGGGCAAGCCGGCGAAATCGCTGCGTCTCGAAAGGTAGACGATCAACTTGCTCGCAGAGTTTCTTTCACTCTTGATCCCGTTGCCGAAAATCAACGGGGAAAAACCGATTCTCAGATAATGAAACTCGAACGATGAAAATGTAATTGTAAACGCATTTTATCGCCCGTCTCGTAGCCAGCCATTTTTCGCGCATTCATACAGGTAGTTGCGCGCGCGGTCTTAAATCAACCTTCACTTTATTCCATCTAATAATATTAAATTTCGGTGATAGAAAGAAGATTCACACATTTATATGTCTGTCTTTGAAGAAATTTGAACACAGCTGGCTACGTGCGCGCGCGCGCGCGCGCGCGTGTGTGTGTGTGTGTCGCGTGCGTGTGCGTGTGTTTCTCGGGGTTGAATGTAAATAACTTTACGATTCTGTCAGTAACCCTTTTTGAAATGATAATGCGCGCGCGCGCGTGTGTGTCTCTGTACTTTTCAATTCTATATTCTAATTCTAACAAATTAAATAAAACTAATTACGGCGGTGCGTAGGATGTGCGTGAGGGAAGGCTTTTACGCACATGCACTTCACAATTCATTACGTCAACGAGAGCTCTCATTCAATGAAATGCATTTTTAATTGCGATTTGCCTAGCCGCGTAGCTCCTACACGCCGATAAATGACTATAGTATTTGTAGATGCAACAAGTGTACGATTTCTAGGTCTACTATATCCAGTTTAGCGTTACTACACGACTCCCTTTAATTGTCAAACTTTGCCGTTTCGTTTTGGATATAGGCAAATGTTAATCCCGGGAATAATTGTCCGGGAATAACTGTCGTGAAAGCAACTACCCGTGACAATGTACTGTGACTTTGACTATACGTTCCATGAAAATGTTTTAAATCTATATCGCGAGATTCTGAGAAGGATATTATACCTTCTATTATCGAGACAAAATGAAATCTCAATTATATTGTAAAATGTGAAATTAAGTGACCTTTATATGCAAAAAAGGAATCTACTGCAAAATTCGAAAAGTCATCAGAAGTCATGTATTTTTCAGTAATTCAAATCTGATTAAACTCTCCGGATTACGTAATGCGAGTCATTTATTGCTTTATGCAAAACTGCGTATGCGTATGCGATATATATATCCAAAGTTGTCGCGCTACTGTAAATACGCAGTTGCACAATTACATGTCGGTCTCTACACGCAATTTTGAACTCTGACATTTCGAAGTAGCACCATCATATCCGTGCGCTCGTTACTCGCTACTCTCTACAGCCATTTCCAGCATCACCATTAGAGTAGACGCAATTATGTGAGTTAACTTACCCTCAGAGGGTCTCCGTAATTCGTTAATGAGAAGCCAATTGGGAGCAATTAATCGGTAATTCGATCGCAACACGCGGAAACTTGCCTTCCAGCATTATGAAATTTCTGATCAGTCTAGCGGCTCCTATATATATAATATTAATTACAACGATAATTGCGCAAAATCCGACAGAGAATCTCCCAGGATTTTAGGATTTCGATTGAAACAAATCGTTCCGCCCCTTTTAGAATATGTATATGAATTTAGAGAGGATATGTACCTATATTATATTTCTCATGCACGGAATTTTTTCATATACACGTGGGACTGTATCCCGCCTGTATCGGCTCTATCGCCGTCACGCGATAAAACAAAGTTCGATAAAGTCAACCTGCCAAGTTACACATGTGTGACGTAAATAAGTGGCTGGAAACTCTCTCGCTGTCTACGTCATACAGTAACGTCATAGTCGAAGAAAGTAAACCGCGTCGATTACATCAAGTCGTGACGTCGCGTCGTCGACCGAAGCGACGACGGCGTCATATCTGAAAAAATTTTATTATAGAACTCTACGCTACATATTTTATTTTTATGTAACCGCAGACGTACACGCACACACACGCTCGCGCGCGCGCGCGCGCGCGCGCATGCATATGCATGCTACATGGGAAACCCTTTATCGAGCGACCTTATTGCTCCTACACTCGATCTTTCCACGCATCGCGGAAATAGACTCCCAACATTTCGTGTTACATGACATTTAAGTTTCTTCAGTACGATGATTTGGCCTTCGATCGCTAATAAAAATTGAAGAACCATCCACACACATATAATCCTGCGACCTCGGATATCCATTGTCAGAAAGAAGAACTTGGGGGTGGGGGGAGGGGGGAGGGGCTGGAACGGGGAGAACCCGGGCGCGTATGAAACAAGAAAAGAGTATCGCGAAGCTCCTGATCGTGAAAACGCCGCTCTCATCACACCAGCAATGAAAATCCCGCAATTTTCCCGCAGATGATGTACAACTGGGCGTGGTTGTTGCTGCTGCTGCTCTCGCTGGTCTCGATAGGCACGTGCCTGCCTACGAGCCTAATGGAGGACACGAAGAAGGCGGACCAGGTCATGAAGCCGAAATGTAAGATTCCAAATTTTGTTCGCGTATCTTCCGCGCGTCGAGATTCAGATTGTTAGAGAGATCGCGTTATCAAATTATCCTATACGATTTCAATTCGCTTCAACGCGCCTCGCAATGCCAATTTCAGCAAAACGAACGCAGGAAACGTTGATGTTCGGCAATCAGCAGAATCGACAGGTTGCCGGCGCCACCGCCAACGCCGATGAATCCTTCACCTCGAACGCGGAGAAACGTGAGTTATTATATAGTATTCGTTAAAAGATACAGTGACAATGCTGTGCTACATTCTGGCAATACCGCACGAGGACCATCCTTGGAATTCATTAACATTTACCTACGCAGGAACCTTTGCTGCCTCGGGACTGGGTGGCTTAAAAGCGGCTCTCGCCGAGGACGATAAACCATCCCCAGCTCTAAAATCGCCTAGCAACGCTATGTACGAGCACGAGACGTACTCGCCATATGACAAAAATTACGAGTGAGTTTACTTCTCGCGCGTCAGCGGCGGAGGATAAAGTTTTCAAAACTTAATACCTCGAATCGTGCGATGATTTTAACGTTATATAACGTTCGATTTGATCGGTACGAATGTAATATATTTTCTTACGTTGAGAGAAGCTTATTATATATATATTTGAAATTATAATGGCCTGTCGTGCAACATTTGATATATAGCTTTACGTTACTTGTTCCTCTTGGTTACATTCTTGCGTTACCTCGATCGGCGAGATTCGCCGTAACGAATGAAACGCATTCGTGTGTTCCAGCTATAGTAAAGTCATGGTGAACGAGGTCGAGGAGGATATACCGCGAGTGTGGGATACGATGCCGTATTCGCAGTATTACGCGAGCGAAGATCGGCGGAAGAGATCGGAAAGGTCGACCGCGACTGTGCGGCCGAGCACCACGTGGCAGCCTGCTCCGACGAGTTCGTTCCAAACGAAACGATCCAGCCTTGTGCCTACCGAGCAACCGGCTCAAGTTAAGAGGAGGTAAGTGGCCGCGTCCTACTTCCTCCTAATTCTCCCCGAAATCGATAACTCGCGTGATCGATATTACCGGGGGCAACCGCTGTTAAATTGCGGTAGGTAACGAAATACCGCCTCCCCTCGAAAGGGACAAAGACGACAAAGACAGAGGACGACGCGACGGCGCGGGCGGTCTCGTTACGCGCGGCTTCGCCTATTTTGTGCAACCTCGCACGCGCTTATTTCAAGAACCGAAGAGAAAAGGGGAGAGAGCGAAATAGTAAAACGTTATATTTAGTTGGAGACCGATTTGCGAAGAAGCTTAGTCTCTCGGTACGAGACTGATATTAAATTGTCGCGTGATGCAATAAATATCAGGAATCAACACAAAATGAGTTTCATCAAAGTTACAATTCTCTCTCTTTCTTCCCTTCTTTTCGATACTCTAAATCTAAATCTAATTCTAAATTACCCTCGGATCGACTTCAACGTCGCGGAGTTGCGCACGTTGAGTTGGCGCGATAACGGGAACCCTCGCGTAAAATGGGGATCGGCTCAATGTACCCCGGCGCACAAGGGCTATGCATCACCGTGCGCGCCCTTTTCACCCTTTCCACCTACCAAGCATCCCTCTTTTCCTCCGGCGTTTCTTCTGAATGGGGAAGAGAGAGAGAGCTCGTGAGGGCGTTGCCCTCGGCGCAGGGACGGCGGCGGTCGACTTGACGACCGAAGTCGTATTGAACCATTTGACAGAGCGAGAGAGAGAGAGAGAGAAAGAGAGAGAGAGAGAGAGAGAGAGAGAGAGAGAGAGAGAGAGAGAGAGAGAGAGAGAGAGAGAGAGAGAGAGAGACTGACTCTGTCGTCATCGAAGAGCATATCAGTAGCGTATTCTCGATTGGTATTTATGTAAAAATGTAGCCGAATGAAATTATCGAAAGTTTCACATTGATATTCATATTGATCGCATCGCCGGGTGACTCTCAATAACGAACCGATTGGCCAACGTTAATATTTCTTTTCCGAAGCGATTCGTGAAGGGCGGAAGTCATCCGATGATTGAGACATAGGAATTAACTAATGACCTTAATTGTTGCATCCTTTGACGTGTCTTATTTTTTACATCCCACTTCCTCCATCCCATCCATAAAAACGAACGAAACGAATAAGACGTCACGACGGTCACGACGTTTATTATATCAATTATAACGCGACGTTACGTTCGTCGGTTTGCCATCATGCGACGCGACGATGCGAGATAAAAGCGCGCTTTCCCGATAAGGGTGATGCAGATTTATCGAGGACCAAATCTAATTTCAGGAAATCGCGTCAACACGCAAGCACTCGATATCGAAGTGCTTCGCACGGAATTGTCTAAGGCCGATGTTTAAAATTAAACCCACGCACATAGGACTCCCCCGTCGAGTAGACATTATCTTCGTCTCTCAAAGTTAACATCAGCCGTCGCCATCGTGGCCCGTTATTTTTACACGAAAAATGTACGAGAATGCATCGCCTGACCGTCGCAAATGTCACAGGTCACTTCGCCGGACACGATAACGATTAATTTTTCCTCGATGAAATTCTTATAACGCGATAACCGTTCCCATTATAGTAAACGCGATTATATAAATAATGCGTATTATCCTTATTGTTAGACGCAAGCGCCATAATAATAGAAGCACTCGCCGTTAAAAGCACTTTAAATGCATTTTCATGAAAAAGAACGGCACGAGCGTTGCGCAATGCCGAAGAAAATCGTGTTAAAATTTCTTTATCCGATATCTTATAGAACGTTTGTTTATATAATTTAAAATATTTATTACGATTCACTCTGGTCCTCACATATAACCACATCTAACATAAAATTAAGTTAAAATTTTGAAAAAACTGAATCAATTAAAGACGATTACATATATAAGCGCTTAGCTCGCAAGAAACTTATTTTCCTCGTTCGTCATTATATCGACATCTTAGAAAGTACGGAGTCTCTCGAAAATTGATAAAGAAATTAGAGTCGGAATTAAGATTGTAGATCTTCGATGTTCGGCTTCATCGAAACTTGGAAAATCTCTCAAGTTCTGAAAAAAAAATTCCTCGCATATTCTCGCGGAGAGAAAGGGATGGAATTGTGCTGGATGGATTTAGCCAAATATGCATCCGCTTGTGCATTGTACAGCATTGTAAAACACGGACGTGGCCGCACACGAAGGAGAATTTGGTGCAGTGCACGAATCGCTCGATACGCGTGACGCAGGTGCTGGTAGTGGCGGTGATGGTGGTGGTTGAGTATCCGCGGGAGAGAGCGGTCCCACGAAAAGCTGAATGGAGCCGGGATGACGAAACTATATAGGTCAGAGCTTTATTGTTCGTTATTCGGCCGTATCTCCGACCAATCAGCTGACAAGCATGACCCGTGGATTTATCGACGATACTTCCGACTGCGAGAGACAGGATGAGCTGAGCATCCACCATCTTTCCACTGACGCGCGACGCGACGGTATAATAATCCTATCCGCTAACGCATATTAGACAACAGCCCTGTCCTCGTTTTGAAAACTTGAATGGAAGCGTCCCGTCGAATGCAGATCGATAGAGGAAACCCCGACGTAATATGAAATAGATTAATCGATTAGAAGACCTATATATATATATTTACTTTTATATCCTTGACATATATGTATATATATAAGCGGCGCGTCCCCAAAAAACTAACGTCAAGGATATACCTAAAAGTGTTCAACTTGTTTAGCATATCCGAGGCATTCTTCCGTTAAATTTTACCCTGTAGTGTAACTTTAAACTCAATTTTCCCCTGGAAAAATATTTCGCGACATTCAAAATTGTATCAATAGAATTTTTTATTGTTTACAAAATGCGTATATAATACTCATAAAATAGAATTTTGTCGCGCGACGTGGCTGTTTAAGTAAGCTGACGCACACAAATATTGCAGTAGCAAGATCCAGCGGGTGGTCAACTGGTTAGCCTTGGCGCCTTGACTCGAAGGGCCTTGCTAAAGTCCTTTTCTTACGCGCTGCTATGTAAACACTGAATTAAAAAAAAAAGCTGAATGAAAGTATATTCTAACTGTGAGTTTTTGGCATATGGCCATTATAGTCAACCTTGCGGTCGATGAGCGTTAGCGCTGCCTCAACCAGGCATCATTTCATCATTATCGATCGTTCTATCAATCTATCGCAAATATGTAGTGTTACAACAACTATTGGACGTTACGACGTACGAGGTACGGGGTGAGTCTCTCCGCGTTAATCGATGACAGACGACGACAATCGTCGCCGCAATCGTTTCGCACGATCGAGGTGCGGTATTGTCCCCGTACTCATGCTGTTGTGTATCGAGTACGTACATACATACAAGCTTGAATGCAGCTATCGCGAGACTCGCGCACAGGCGCATATACAAAGGACAGCGCGATAAAGCGCACATGCTGTTCGCTGTTCGTGCCTCTTTGGAGAACAATAGCGCGCGCGCGCGCGCGGATGCTCGTGGTCTCGATGGGAGACGAGTCGTTGGTGATTGTCGTCAGTCGCTTTGCGTCACGGATAAACATCGATCAATCTTGAAATATAAATGTCGCGCAAACAACGGGAATAATGCGAATTCACGAAGCGATTCCGAAATGAGATTGCGAGACGATAAGCGTGTATTCGTACTTACGTCGAATCGCGGTCGCGCGGGGTAAAACGACAATTTTTGTACCCGCGAGCGCGAGATTAGATCGTCGTTTCTCCTCGAGACACACACCTCTGTTTAGCATTATCGCGATAAGTCACTAAAGTGACTCATGACTGATCGAAGTGAGAACTCCATTCGATATTATTAGATATCGCGCGTTAATTCTCACTCACCGCGGATAATGACTATATTTTTTTTAATTCCCTGCGAGTCCTCGAAAGGAGACCCGCGACCCGCTGAAAAACGTTGTCTTATGAAACAGAAGTACTTACTTACAGGCGACTTACTTTGCTTTGCTTGAATTTTCAGCGTCCCGTTCTATCAGGAACCGCGATACAAGCGAGAGCTGTCTCTGGATATCAACCCTAACGACATGTTGACTCTCTTGTCACTGTGGGAGAACGAGCAGCGTAACGGGTATTGATCGGCGACATTTCTTTAAAAAATTCATTACGTCCCTATAAATATTAAATACACGCTATATAAATACAGCGATTCAACTTTTATTCCACCAACAGAAACTGGCGCAAATACCCTAACGAGGAGTACGAGATTGACGACGGCGATTTCCTTGACGAGGAAGACGGTAGAAACGGTTCGTGTTGACGACTCTCCGATTCTATAATTACGATTAACCAAGCTGCACGAAAATAAAAACAATCAAAGGATAACAATGATAATTTCTTTAGCGAGGATAATATCTGTCTTTTCGTCAGTTCTGTATTCTTTTTTAGCTCTCCCGTGGCTGACGCCGGTGTATCCCTCACGGCACTACGACACGTTGTCGCCCTCCGACATCGGAATAGTCCGGACTCACCCGCCGAGCTATTACGAGCAATACGGAAAGCAGTTGGAGCAGTACGAAGACCCCGCGCAATACGGCAATCATGTTAATCCGCAATACGATTTCCTTTATCCTCAACGTGCCGCGTACTATCCCCAGAAGAGGTTTGTGGTGTCCAAGAAGCGAACGCAGGTGAATTAAACTCGACGAGGGCTCGCGCAAAGAAGAAATTCAAGTTAGACGAAAGAAAATGGTCGAAAAACGCCCCTTTCTTTTTTTGCACTTTCAGAGCTACGATCCGTATTCGGCCGCTCAGCTGCGGTTAAGCTCCCAACCGCGAAGCTACCAGTATCCTCATCGAATGGTCTACTAAGTAATCCGCGACGTTTTGGGGCTGGGGCTGCCTAGAGGCGCGCGCGAGGAGAAGCGAGATGTCTCTCGGAGTCGGACTAGTCGGAGCTCTCTTTCCACGAACGGCTCTCGCCTGTCGCTCCTCCTCAGCTATCCTCCCTTTCTGTCGCAAGAGGCGGAACAAGCAACAATCGCGGATGATGCGGCGACGATGCGGATTTACCCGTTCTAAGAAACACGGTGCTCACAGAAAGAAGCTTTCCTCGGATTCGCAAGAGTCGCGCTGAACTACTGATTGTGAGAGACGTGAGAAACTGATCTTCCATCATCCGGTCTTTTTAGTCCAAGTATCTCGGAATAGAACATAACACAAATATAAAAAGCGATAAATTCGCGTTTAGGATATAGCATTTTACCGCGGTGACAAGAATCAATCTTTTTGACGGGTCCTTCACAGAGGCCGTTTAGTACGAATTTTATGATTCAGCTTGTGAAACATATCAGAGTCTACGACTCAATATTCGGAACAATTTCTTGTTCCGTTTGAAAAAGCAAGATCGTCGAGAAAACCGATCAGTTTCGATCGAGCTCTTTTTCTCTTTCTCTCTCAATCCGATCTTGCGATAATACCTAAAAAGAAAAAAAGAAGAAGTTTCAGCGCGCTCTTGTTACTTATACTTGCTTAATGGTAATGTTACAATTGTAAGCTCCTTTTGCGTGTAATACGGGTGTAATACGCGACGCGCCCGTAATAACGCTACGACTGAATCTTTAAACAATCGTAGTATCGAATCAAATTACCCTCAGGCTTGGTTTCGACGACTTTGTGACTGATATATAAAACACACACACACACACACATATATATATGTATACATATAATACAAATATGTACATGAGACGATATAGTTTTGTTTATGAGTTAGCATGAGACTAGATGTGTAAATATATTCGTCTATTATATACTAGATAATTCGAGCGAGTAGGAATTGAGAGAGAGGAATTGGAGAGAACGAAAAGGCGAAAGAGACATATTCGACGTTGTATATGTATAAAACGATGAAATAGAATAGAGGCCGACCGAAATTTACCGTGAGATTAAATTCCACTTCAGTATATGTAGATTATGAGAACCGCGCGTTAGAGCGTTACCGTGAAATCTCTAGAAAACTTGTAGCGGTCGCATCTATATATATATATATATATATATACGCAATGTACGTCGTTTAACCAAGGAAATGCGAGCCGAATGTTGATCGACCGTCGCGTCGCATTGCGTCGTCTTTGTCATATTTCAATTATCGGTGTCTGTATTTTTGGAAAACGAAGAACGCTCGAAGAAGAAGAAGAAGAAGGAACAAATGCGAGCATAATGTATTGGAGGGGTTTATCCTCGTAAGGGATTTATCTTCTAACCAAACACGGCCTTCCATATTCAACACTCCGAGGAGACTGACAATTTTTACATAATTAATTAACATAACTACACGTTACATACATGCGTTAACGTCTTCACTAACGAAGTTACATGTTGTGCTTTTGTTCCCTGCCGACGTTTGAATCAATATTGAATATAGATACTGAGGGTGTCCCGCACGTTCGTCGCGTTGCTTTTCATTTATGAATTCGTCGAGCGGAGTTGACTTTTTCCATATTCTTTTTAGGAACACTGGCACACGTGTGTGCCATACATTCAGTTCTTTTTAAGGTTTATTATTATTGATAAAAGAAAAAAAGCGAACAATATTCACCACAGTATTTTCAATTTTTTTCATGCTTTTCTTTATTCACACACACACGCACAAACAAAATTGCTATGGATTTAAATTAAAATGAATCAAATATAACTAAAAAGTGAAATCTCTTGAAAAGAATTCATCCTCTTGAAGAGATATTAAATCTATATTCGTGCCCATAGTCAGATCGAAAAACAAATTTTGTCGATTATAGAGTGCCAGCGGCGCGGCGATGTGATAAAATCTGCTAATGGAATATGATGGCATCAGATTGACTTCGTAATCATTTGAATGACACATTTAAATGGTTATGAGATGACAGATTCTGCTGGAATCTGCTGGTAAACTGTCAACGTATCGCTAACACTTTGCTCTCTAATTAAAGCTCTTCGTATTAAAGCAAGAAAGACCGGAGCACTCTTGCAAGACCGGAACAGCGTCCTTCCAAGGACAACCGAATACGCGATAACGGCGGGGAACCATTCATAATTTTGTTCAGGACATTTATTCGTTGTCCAACGTATTAGTTACGTTCAGATTAGCGATATAAGTTTCAAAAAAAGACACACACAGACAGAGACATCAGAATAATTCGATATTCGCGATGCGCAATTAATGTCGGAGACAGGCGGTATATATAAACGATCGCAAACGAAAGGGAATCAGCCAATTAATTAGCTTTACTCTTCTCGAATAATCTTTTGCAACAACACACGATCAATGTTCAAAGCAGGTTTGCCTGAAAGTGTGTATTTTTGTTACATGTATGGTGGTAAAAAAAAAAGAAAAAAAAACGGCAGCGACCGCGCACATATAATTTTTCTCCCCCGCGCACACGTGATATCCCGATTTACACGTTCAGCGTGTCTCTTCCTGTTACCGATAGTGATTATACGCCGTTATCATTAAGGGGGGATCCTGGTGTAGCGAGTCAAAAAAGTTAAGGTATTTTCAGGAATTTTTTTGAAGGTATTAAAAATCTCCGATTATTTTGGCAGTGGCCCAGTATATTGTACCATATTTTAAGAATGCAAAACGATTTTTTTTTTATTGACGGAAAGAAGACAACTCTTAAGATATATCGCCGAATGTTAGAAGGTGCAGAAAATTCGGTGGGCGTAATAGCTTGGCGCAGGGTCGTCTGAAACAAAAAATTCCAGCACCGTTTGAAAGCTTAAACTTGTAGTTCTGAGGTAAACCTTTAAAATTTTGGAAAAAAAATTTGTTTAAATATTTTTTTTAGCCTAGAAGGAGCGATTTTTTGGGTAAAAATCGTACCTTCCACTTCTGAAGGCCGCCAATTTGTCAATTTCCAACTTTCCTGGAATTTTAAAGGTTCACCTCAAAACTACAAGTTTAAGCTTTAAAACGGTGCTGGAATTTTTTGTTTTAGACGACCCTGCGCCGAGCTATTACGCCCACCGAATTTTCTGCACCTTCGAACATTCGGCGATATATCCCAAGAGTTGTTTTCTTTCCGCCAATGAAAAAAATCATTTTGTATTCTTGAAATATGGTAAAATATACTAGGCCACTGCCGAAATAGTCAAAGATTTTTAACACCTTCAAAAAAAATCCTGAAAATACCTTACTTTTTGGACTTGTACACCAGAATCCCCCCTTAAGACGAAAGCGATCCTTTCCTTTTCTTTTTCCCTTCTTTTTAATTATAAGTATATAAGCTTCGATTGTCTCTCAATCACTGATTTGGCGACGGTTAATTTTTGTCTACGAAAAGTTGGGAAAATGAAAAATGATATGTGTGTGTGTGTGTGTATATATATATATATATATATATATATATATATATATATAATATACATATATACACATACACACACTGTCCAATAAGATGTCTGAAATGAAAAGTGTTGTCTCTGTCTCCTTTTGTGAAATGTATCAGCAGGATCCGTTCTCCGTATGGGAGCTGCGAGCGAGAGAATGCTGCGGCGGTGATCAATTTCGAGACAATCGTTTAAGTTTAAAGTTCAAGCCAATCTCGATCGACAATTAACTTATAATTAATTTTTCAATGATGATATGTAATATTAACTGATAATAAGTAATATATATAATAATAACTAATCAAGCAACTTGTCCTGTTTTGATATATGACGTATAGAATGATTAATTCTTGACTGTTTAATCATTTATTTTTATTATCTGCATAAGATGATCTGGATTTAAATTTTAATATACATAGGAGTTTTTGAGTTTGTTGAGATTGCAAATCGAAATTTACTTATGGCGGCTTTGAGCAATCAAGTAGAAGTCGGTTGACACCGATCAAGTTGATAGAAATATCGTCGCGGTCGAGAGTCGAGATCGCCCTAGATCTTCAATTCAACTCGTTTCTCAATTTTTTTCATCGCGTTACAACACCCCGGTTGCTGAAGCGTACATTCGCGTCGAACGCGCGTTCTGCGTACTCCTAATATATCCTCTTGAGTTGCACCACTTGCACCCGGCCGGACTGACTCGGAGCTCGGAGCGATTTCGATTGCCGAGGACGGCGAGGACGGAAGCCGCAACCAAAACGAATATACCTGTATATTCTGTATGAGAAAAAAAACATCCGCGTTTCTCTCACTTTTAACAGAAACAACGCTATATAATTCTTGTATATTCTGTGAATTCTGTCTCGGCCTATCGACAGTATCGACTGGTACCGAGACCGAGATTCGAGTATCGACTATCGACTGCTTATCCCCGTCCCCCTCAAGTGACAAGGCGTTTGTTTCGTTCTGTTCTGTTCCTCCCTCTCCCACATGCTACATCTTTGTTTTTGTTAATAAAGGACAATATTTAACATGGAATCGGTGGAATCCACCATGATTAAAATACATATGTAGAAATTGTGCGTTCGCGCGTCGGTCATCACTCATCTTCGTAATTCGCATTCGCGCTTAACCTCTAAGTCTAAGTTACCTGTTAGGTTATGTCAGGTTATCTCGCTTCGTTTCGGCAGTTTCGGCGTCAACGGAAGACGGAAGACGGAAGACGTTTGCACGACGATAAAAGTAGCGACGAATAAGTTTACGAGTCACGCCGATCACGCGTAACACCTGTGAGAGAAACTAGGAAGACTGGCATGAAGTTATCTTAGGTCTGCGATTTATTCCTTTCTTTTTCCTTTTTTTTCTGCTCAAATCTGGATACAGTGGATTAAACAATAGAGATGACAGATGATCTCCGATCGCGCGAGCGAATATCTGCCTTCCATTCCGTGGGCGGATTGGATCGATTGGATTCTGAAACAGATTTTATACACTTTCGCTGGGCGAAGGGCAGCACAACACTTGACGAATATCGGAACCGGGAGTGAACCACTGACATAGAACTCACTTTGACTTGCCCCGCACCCGCACACAGAATCGAGAGAAAATTCAGATTCTCTTTTCAAACTCTCGCCCGTCAAACCACGTCAAACCACTGTCTTTTTTTATTTCCTACAGTTCTTATTCTTCCCTTCCGCGATACTAACATCCAGATGCACAATTTTGTTACCCGATACGTCGCAGGCGATTCTTATATCTTTTCGCCCTCCGTACGAATAATTTCGACAATCGACGCGTTCAGAAAGTTAACTCGCGATCTTATCTACTTCTCCCTCTGAGAAAATCCACAAGAGAATTCACAGAAAACACAAAATATCACAACGGTCATCTCTAGAGTGTGTGTGTGTGTGGGTGGTATATATATGTATCCTCTCATACGGGCGACAATGCGTATATGACATGAGAATGAACATGACAGCCTGCTCTCCCGCGCGAGAAATTGAAAAAATGATTGTTAACCAACACAAACACTTGAACGTTAACGACCTACACTACATAGTCGCGTTTTTGGATCGTTTTCCCACCCCCGCCCAGATTGTCATTGCTGAACGGATCGATGTCACAGCACCATACATTGTTGCACGGTAAACTTCACTGAACGAGAGCAAAAAATGGAATTTTATGTACAAAACTCGAAACTTGTCAAGATCGAAAGCAGTCTAATTGATTTTTCAGCCACATGCATGCATCTTACAATCGAGGAGTTGAATCGACTCAACGTGAACGTCCGATTATTTTATTGGCCCTAATCTGTCTGATGAAGCCTTTTTTCTGCTTTTTATATTAATTTCCTCGGATTCTACATCGCAAATGTAAGAGCATTCATCGTAGAGAATCGCGCGTATCACTGTAACATCATTATCCGAACGAATTCCCGAGAATTGATTTCGTATTTGATAGGTGAAGAACGGTACCAAGAAAATTGACACATGTAATTTTTTTTCTCTCTACATAAACTGCATCTATTTTGTTTTCCGTTCAAACACTAAATATACTTAACCACTGCACCTTCAATCGCATTCGAGTATGGCAGAGAGACACCTCCTCCCCCTTTCACCCTCCCGCGATGTCTGAAAAGAATATAAAAATATCCCCTTCAGGCACACCGCGTTCGGGTGTTCTCCTCCATACCGGAATGCGGAGCACAATCACTTTTGCTTTTCTTTACATTTCACTAGACACATGCTCAGAGCTCATTTTTTGTTAACGCCACCAAACACTGTCCTTTAGAAGAACCCAGTCCTCACTGATAAAGGGGCAAACTGTTGTTGTCATTACGAAAACACAGATACGACAAACTTTATTTTGCGATAAACAGATTTCTGTCTCTTCCTGGATTTGCTTTTTTTTTCCTCACTGTCTTCACTCTTGGGCACAGTCCAAACTTTATAAACTTGTAACTACATTCACGGATTTTACTTACTGCACAATCACTTAAATGTTATGCCACACAAAAGAAATCTACAGAAATAAGTCGTAAAACGGTTAATTATATAAATTTTCCATATCAAATATACTCTAACCCAGGCCTTTCACATTTTTTTGCCATTATGGTTTTATGAAAATTGTTTTGGCGACTTATATGTGTGTTCTCATATCATTACAACACAATCAGATAGATAAGCGATGTGTTTGGCATTGACTTCAAAGGACTCTACTTTTAAACGATCCTCTTTAGCAAAGTATAATTTATAAGTATATATAGCTTTGAAATAAGTATATATATATATATATATATATATAGCAATTAAAACATATAAATGTCCAAGATTCAATATTTTTGAAATCTACAATTATATAAAGAAAATTTTTTCGTAATTTTATCATTTTAAAGCGGAATATTCACCCCGCGTGTTTAACTATTTTTACGTGCACATACACCACGCACGCACACACACACACACACACACACACACACATATATGTCTCAAGAAGACATTCATTTTGCATTTGGCCAAGAAATAAAATCAATTAGATTAATATATAATTATATGCATGTCTGCAAATGTGAAAGAACTGTGCACAATATTACTAATATTTACGTATAGTTGATAATGTATGTATATGTATATAATACAAATAAATTCTTATACTACACCTTAAAGTAATTATAGCGTCACTTGCGATAATGAGAACTACACAATATCTGTAATAATATTCAGTATGGTCATTAACGATCTTGCTGATGGAAACTTTACCGTTTGGTAATCGCGGCTATCTGATAAAAATCTCTAACTAGGGAACGGTATCAAAGTTGTGTTTTTTGATAGAAAATAAGTACTCTAATCTCTCAGCATTAGCAGTAACGTCGATGATGTGCATTTACGGAGAAGTAGTCATAATTCTGGAAAAGTGTATCACAAATCAAGATTACCGTATCAAGAGATACAGAGCGCGCGATATCTCTCAGTAATATTTCAAAATCACCCTCGTCTATCATTAAGTTCAACAACTGTACAATACAAGGATCAAGTATTCATAATAATGCGCAATAAAACCTCGCATTGCCTAATTTCGACCTAAATTCGAATTTACGTGTGCATGTAGAGATTCACACAATCTCTTGTGTAAATCTATCTAGATCGGTAAACTCGAATCTACCATCAGGCATTACCAGTTCTTATCGCATGTCTGATTGTAGGATATAAACGTTAATACATTCGACATTCTCATGTCAATGCAATGTACATTCGTATAAAAAAGAAAGAAAGAAAGAAAAAAGAAAAGAAAAAGTATCAAAGCACCATTACGATTCTGTCTATAATCGTGAGATTAATTCATATCTGGAAGCCAGTCGAAAACGAAATACTTACATCGATCAAAAAACACAAGTTCTTCTTCTCACAAGTTCTGTACATTGTTCAGCAGTTTGAGAGACTTGCCCACTATGATCGTTTGGCGAGAAAGTAGTATTCTCGAAAATGGACTAAGCGAAATATACAATACTTAAACATTAACAATATAATTATTCATTTATATAATTTGACGTAAAAAAAAAAAACTGTGAAAGGAGGAAAAATTTTCAGTTTCTCTCTTCCACACATAAAATACTTACCGCCACAAATCTCTACATTCTGGACCGTGTGCAGCACAATTTCCAAAATTTACAGATTTGCGGCGCTAAACAATTTCCACGAAAAAAATTGAAAATTTTTCCTCATTTCACAGTTTAATCTTTTTTCTTTCTTTTTTTTTTTTACATACAAAATGTCGTGCTTCTCGTTTAATCCATTTTGAGAGAAATATTTCCTTGTCAAAAATAATCAGAATGGGAAAGACACTAAAGGGAGTTGCACGTTGAAGAATCTTCGCACTTACGATATGAAAATACGGACACAAGATACGATAATAAGGTTTTCTTAGGCGCTACCTCCCTTGACCACTACGATCACCAAGTGGTCCTCCTTAAGACTCTCTTCGCTTAAACTAGGACACGTGCGTTTCAAAAGTTCCGTCGAGAATGCACAGGGTGGGAAGGCGTAGAGCACGCCAGTGCCTTCCGTGTCCTTGTTCACCAACGATATGACACCGGCAGCCTCTTTCTGCTTCAGGTAGGAGACGAGGTTTCGCAGCGGCCGCGTCTGCACATTAGCGTCGTCACTGGTGATCGCGGTACTCGAGCCAGCCAAGCCGAGGAAGATGGCGTGCGAGCTCGACGTTTGGATCCGTTTAGATACGTCGTCCAGCTTGGGCTGGTCGAGACGCAGCCGCTGCGTAATGCGCAACATATGCTTACCCTCCTCGTCCTTCATCAGAGAATCGATTATCTCCGTCTCGCCATCGGTCAGGTGGAATTTGGCTGGGAACAGCGAGTTCTTTAGGATCAAGGCGCCTTGCCAAACCGCGATCGATTTGCGCGCGACGTCTGGGAGCGTGCGGGACGTCGACAGCATTCCGGTACGGGCGTTCTCCGAATCGGAGTCCGAGTCTGCCATTTGCCGTCGGCGCGGCGAGCGTGATCTCGATCTGTCGACTCCAGGTTCGCGCGAGAGCGATCTTCTCAGACCACGTGGAGTCTCGTACTCCAATTCGGGCGGTGGTCTTCTACTGGGCCAGTCGGCTTCGTCGCGGACGTAACCGTCGGGATAGGAGCCTCTGTAACCACCTCGGGCGCTTCCTCTCCTATCGTGCCACGGCGCGTTACCTCTGCCACCGCGGAAGCTTCTCGGCCCGTATCCGAACTCGCCGTCAGGCCCATAGGGATCATACGGCGATTCGTAGTCGACCGGGCGTGGTCTGCTGAAGTCGCTGCTGTCCTCGGGATACGATCTAGGTTTGAAGCCAAAGTTGGGGCTCACGTCGGCAAAATCTACTCGCAGCCGGCGATCCGGCCCGCCCAGAGGAAAGCCGCGCATCTCCTTGACCGCTGCTTGCGCGGCGTCGATCGAATCGTAGAGTATATAAGCGTTACTGTCGCCCTTGATGTAATCGATCTTCTTTATCGCGCCAAACCGATCGAACTCCCGTTCGAGCTGCGGTACGGAGGTCCACGGGCCAAGGCCGCCCACCCATATCCGGGTGGTCGGGGTTGCTTTCCCGTAGCCGATCTTACACTGAAACTTGCCGATATATTGGCCCGACAGCTCCACCTTGCATCGATGAGCCATGTCTAGGGTTTGGAAGCGCACGAAAGCGTACGCGTTGCCGGTGCCGGGCGGTGGGCGCTTTATGTCGATGTCGTCGACGATGCCGTACTTGCTGAAAATACGGCGCAGCTCCTCCTCCGTGATATTGATTTCGAGATTACCGGCGAATAGAGTTCTGGTCGCTAGAGGGTCGTCCTCCGGCGACACGTGGTGCAAATAATTGGGAAACTTGTCTTTCTTGTTTTCCACTCGCTCGAATCCGTGGACCGGATGGCGCATCATCATGTGTCGCGGCGGCCCGTAGTGATGGGGCGGGCCTGGGTGAACGTGGGGCGGCCCGTGGGGATGTATGGGCGGTCGGACGAACTCGTGATGCGGCGGCGGGATGGTCTCGCGGCGCATCTCGCGATGAGGAGGCAGGCCGACTGGCGGCCCGTACACCCGCTCGTATCTCTCGAGCGGTCTGTGTCGGTCCGTAGGTCCCGGCGACCGTGGGTAGTATCTCTCGTACTCCGGCGGCGTGATCGATCGCGGACGACGGTAAGTCTCGGGTCGGTCGTACACCGGCTCAACCAGGGCCATTTTGTCGTACATGATGATGCGCGGTTTCGCGTGTTTAGCGTCCCGGGCGTCCTCGGAGCTTCGAAAACACACGTAAGCGACCCGTTCGTCCGGCTCGTGCGAGATCTGAATGGAGAACTCGCCGAACTTTTTGTACTCCCTGTAGAGAGTGTCCTTAATCACCTCGTCGCTGGCCTTTGGATGGATGGAGCTGACGCAGAGCACCTTGTAGCTGTAGGGTCTCTCTCGCGGCACGTCGCGCGACGCCCGTAGATACTCGTCGCGATGGGAGCTGGACTCGACGTAGCGAGCGTGAGACGATGCCCGCGTCGGCGGACTCGGACTCCTGGCACCTCGGCTTCGCCGCCGAATCCTTTCCGGACTGATACGCTCGTCGCTCGAGTCATCGTACCTAGAAATCATATGATCATATCAACTTTTAATAGCACAGGCATAACGTATACAGACACGCAACAATGAACCACGTGCCACGTGCCAAGTTACATCTGCGACAACTGCAGCGAGATGGAACGAAACGATATTAAGAAGTTACTTAAACGAACGAGAAATCACAAGAATTCTCATCGTCAAGTTTCCCGGAGACGCGTTAAATGTCGCTATAGATGCATAAACATTTCGCCAGCTGTAGCGACGGAAGGGTAGTTCCAAGTTCCAGCCCACTCGACGGACTACGCCCGCACATGTAACGCAACCACATCCAGCACCCATATACGCGCACAAAAGGATCGCGACGAAAAGGAGATGAAGAAAAAGAGAAGAAAAAAAATAGAAGAAAATTCGTCGCGCGTCATCGACGCTACGTATCACAGGTCAACGATCATTGTAATGCAGATCAACAATCTCGACGAGCGGAAGATAGCAAGGGGGGCGGGGAGAGTAAAAGAGGAAAAAAAAGAAGACAAGGCGCATTGCAGGAGGTCGCGTGTTGAACGCAACTTGTTTGACATCAACGACGACGGACGAGGACTGAGGAGAGTGAAGAGACGCGCGTGAAGTTGCCATCGGGGGAGATGAGCGAGAGCGAGAGTCGAGACGAGAGCTCCCCTGGCCTTCGCGGACCCGCTCGGTCAGCTTGGTCAGCTCGGTATCGCATTGTCGCATTTCGCAAGCGTCTTACCGTCCCATGGAAGATCGGCTCCGCTTGACACGAGGAGGCGGGGTGTCGCGACTCGAGCTCCTCTTCATGTTGTTGCGGATCTTGACCGTGATTTTGTGTCGATCGTCCCGCGGAATCCCAATCATCAACGCTGCTTGCTGCTTGCACCGCAGCTCGACGAGGAACAAGAGAAAAGAAAGACACGCGGAACAGGGGGTGAAAGAGGAAAGAGGAAAGAGGAAAGAGGAGGAGGTGGTGGAGGAGGAGGAGGAGGAGGAGGAGGAGGAGAAGAAGACAGGAGCAAGGACCAAGTGCGTCCCAAGGCTTTGCTAGAAAACGGCTTTTTTCCCCCCGGCGGAACGACTATCTCTCCGCTGAACGCTATACCGCTGTTCCCGCTGTCAGTATCGCGTACCGCTGTACCTCGCTAACCTCGCCTGTTTGTGGCCTTGCGCTTACGAATCTTGCGATTGCGACGCAACGAGCGAACAAAATGGCGCCCGTTGTTACTTGCCCCGTGTGCCCGTACCCGTACTCCCCCCCACTCCACGTCGTGGCGTCGTCATCGCCGCCATCACCGCCAGGCGCCGACGCCACCCCGAGTTTCCGTTCGCGACGACTTCCGGGCGCGAGATTTTGCATCTTGCCTCGATCGAGAAAAGAAAGAAAAAAGAACAACCTAAGACCCACCGAGTAAGCAAAGAATAAAAATAAATATTTTTATATTTTTACATATTTTGCATATTCTTTTCACAATCCGCCACATTTCTTATTAATTTCTATCGACGACGGATGGATTCTCTCTCATAAAGAAAATTCGTTTCGCAGATACACGAGTATTTATAATCCGTTTACCACTAGCAAAATTAATGTGAAAAACACGACAAGTATCACATTTTAAAGATAAATGTGTGTACGTTAGAAGATATAAGATATATAATTAACATGAATTTTATTTATTTTTAACAAGACAAGTAGACAAGACATTTTTAACAGATATAAAAATGTGAGTAACCAATAATAGTCGAATGATGATTGAAATAACGTTCAACGAGTCACTAAGAGTTCTAAAATATTGGAATATTTTATTGATCGTCGCAACTGAATTTTTCCGTATAATTTATTAAAATCAAATTCTCGAGACACGCTACATCCAATATACATAGACTAGAAAAATAATGAATTATAGGTGTGTGTGTGTATATATATATATATATATATACACACACACGAGGTTAAATTCGTATCGTATCGTATTGAAAATTTCTATCAAAAAAGGTACTTGTACGATGAGAAATACTGTAAAACCAGACACCATTATATTAAACAGAGTATTGATATTATAGATAATCGCGGGCTTATAAAATATTTGGTAACATGGAACTGAAAGATAGCTTCTATACAAAACAAATTTATGGCAGCTGCCAATTTATTATCACGTTTCGTTTATCATGACGTTTTAGCGTTAAGTATCTGAAAATAGGAAATCCTTAATTTTTCTGTCATCATAATTTATTATAGTCATATATAGATATATATATTCGACTGATAGAAAGTCTTTAACTTTTCGGTACGCTCGATGTTAATAAATTAATACTTTTTTGTGTTCATAAATTAGTTTAGTACATCATATTGCAGAAGATATTGACAGAGAAAGATTGAAGAATTGACAAAGATTATGAGTGCGTAGTAAGAGTTAGGTATTGCGTACCTAAATATATTTTCAGATATTCATATATTATTATCTAATATTTAATATTATATGATATAAAATATAATTAATATTTAATGTAACATAATTAATATTTAATTTTTTAATTTAACAATTAACATATTACCTAATATAATTTATGTGGCATACTTTACGATCTTCGTAGTAACTAATAATTAAAATATTTAAAAAGCAAAAAACCAATTATATGATTTATGTAATACCAAAAATTTTACATATAAAAAAAAGAGGTACGTATTATGTTAAATAGTAATGCGCTTTTAGATATATTAATCATTTGGTGGTCGTATATATATACATACAAAAATGAGATTCTTTATATATATACCGAACTAGAAAGTGAAAATAAATACTAAAATAAATCTTTATCGCGTATTACAAACATTTGTGTTTAAAAAAAGTAGCTAATTGCTATACTGTTGATTAAAATTGGCAGCCGCTGCGTGTATCACTTATACTTAAAGTTATCGGCATGATAAAAGTAGAATTCGTAAACGAGAAAACGAGATGACTAATTACAATCTTATATTGAATGATTATTATTGAACAGTCTTAAAAGTTGCATTGAGGTCACTTGACGAATCGGTCAAATTCATCTAGATCGCAAAACAAGAGTAGCAACTACAGGATGATCGACAGAGCTGTAACCTGTAACTCGTGTTTCATCATCATATGCAGACAGTTTTACTTTTCGAGTTACGATTCATCGCTATCGATATGAACTGCTTCCGCAGCTACCTCGGGAAGAGGAGGAGGAGGAGGAGGAAGAGGAGGAGGAGGGGGTGGTGATGGTGGAGAAGGTAAGGAATTATTACCATCCAATGACGTTGACGTTTGTCCTTCTTGCGTTGGCGATTTTGAATATTTGTCATCTACTGGCGCTGGGCATTCAAAGTGAACGCAGTGAAACACCTGTAAACACCCAGATTATCTTTATCTGGTACGTTCCATACAAATGTATTGAGACAATTGATCTGATTAGGTAGGAACCTCATTTGCAGTATTGTGAGTGCCCACTATTTTTATAAAAACTACTGGACGGGGCGGATAAAAGTGTATCGTCTGCCAAGACCGACAGGCTTCCTTAGTTTTATCAGCGACCAATACCCAACTCCAGGCATTGCCCGATACTTCTATGTAATATGAGTAGGAGCGATTGTCGCAATCCCAAAGTAGTAATCTGTACAAATACGAAAACAGTTAGAAACAAATGCAGTTACGTTATAGCACGTTAGAGCACACAAATGGGAATTGTACCGCATGGATTCTATCATATACGGCTGGCCTAATTGTACTAGAATAGATCCAGAGCCGAGTTGATGGCACGTATAACCACTGTCCCAATCGTAAGTGGATGTGTCTCCATTCAATAAATTATTACGTGACCTAATTAAAAATAATAAAACTTGAAAATTGTAAATATTACGTATATATTGGATATGATTTTTAAGTGGAGACGGTAAATTTCACTTACCTACTCACACCTTCAATAACGCACGCACTTCGCTCGGTAGTGGCAATATTTTTTGTGGGTACAATCAAGCCTTGTGAAAGCTTCACTGTATGATTTATGTAGTATGCTTCAAAATTGACAACATGAAAAACCTATTGAATAAAAACGACGAAAGTTTCAACATCGAATTGTTACAATAGATTTATACACCCTCATAATTTATACGTGTATTTATTATATTTAAATATTCATTAAATCATTTATTTCGCGTTATTTTGTTCATAGTTATATGTATATGGACTTATATATGTACGTATATAGATAGATAGATAGATAGATGTATAGACGCGCGCGTGGGCGTGCGAGAACGTATGCACTCTGATTATATGTAGGTATAGTTTAGAAAACTCACCTTATTTACTGTATTATTTGTTCCTACAATACGAATATAAAGTACTACCCTTGGCTCGAAATATAAAAACTGCCAGCTGCGACAAGAATAATGTTTATGATTGACAAGCATGACCCAATCCTTTTGATTCATAGATCCCTTTAATAAAATATATCATAAAGTAATAAGAGAAAATATATATCTATCTGCAATATATACGTGTGCGTGTGTGTGCGTGTGTTTAATGCTTAATATCTATCATATAATATTATATTGTTGCTGCAAAATGGCCGTACCTCTATATAATACGAATAAGATCGCAAATCAAGATCCCATAGTAACATTTTTATATGATTTATAATATACTGAGATCCTAATTTAATAAGAATCCCATGCTCTTCCGTGTCAGATATAGTGTGCCTAGTGTAACCGCGTTCCATATCATAGTTGTGTGTATCACCATTAAGTAGGAAGCTACGCATTTCTCCTTGTAACACTTGAGCACCGTGAGACGGATGCGCAACATTTTCGTCGATGAGCAAATGGCCACGATAGGGAAGTTTCGAGTCGGGCGTATGCGTCTGTACGTCGATCGCATCCAACAGAGCGTCTGCCGATACTAACTGTGATGATCTTACGGTGCTCAGAAGATCCGATAACGGAATTAGACTCAATCTTAATTGAGCTGTAAAAGTTATTCGTCCGTAAATAATTTTATGCACGAGTTCCGAAGGAGTAGATTGCTTAATGCGCGTAGCTATTTGTGTATTCGGAAATTACCTAGCACTTGGATTGGATTAACATCGGAATTGGCATTGACCCATGATCGTACACCTGAAAAAATTTCTGTTTCTGGCGCACAGAAGGAATCTCTGGATATCAATTCAGTTAGAGCGGATGAACTCAACTGTTGAAAACTCTCATGTTGTATGACTTCGGATGCATGTATGTCCATATATTCAAAGCAAACCTGAAAACGAATTACATGCTAATTAATAAATTGTCACGTGTTAATCTTATAATTTTATATACATACATCATATGTACATAAGAGTTACAAGGTATACACTATGGACAGACTTTAGAGAGAGAGAGGAGAGAAAAGATGCGTATATAATACTAACGTTAGTCAGAAACTCCAGGTGGTATAAAAATGCGGTATCCAGGATTGAACATACATTCTTTATGCTCAATATCTCTCTGAGATAATCAGATATAGCTGCCTCCAAGTCCATAAATCCATATAAATGCGCCAATGCAAGGATATCGAGAATGACCTGTAACAAAGAGAATCAAAGTAGAAGAAACACAGATAATCGATCCTACGTATGGTTCCTAAAGATGATAATTATATTATCAAGATACCTCATCTCGCTCGTTAGTAAGCGACATGCGTCCGGTATAGATGTACTTGAGCAAGCCTTTGAACGCAGGCAACGAGGAGGCGTTGAGCTCTATTTCACTTTGCATGGACTCCTTCATGCCGCCGAACAACAGAGCTCGGAAGTACTCGCTACGCGCGGCAAGAATAAGCTTGTGACTACGAAACTTTTGACCCGCCACTACTATGGTCACGTCGGCATATTCCTCAGAGAGATAAACCGATCCCATGTCTTCGGAGAGAACGTGAATATGATTTATTTCGCCAGACGACGAATTCAGATGGTGGTGCGAGCTCATTTTCGTCGATGAGCAACCGAAACACCTTGATCCTTGTATGTACACTTGTGCCAAGTTTTCCTTGCTTTCCCCGTGGGAAGTGGTGGGAAGCTTTCGACGGGTCTGTTGACAGGTCAACAGGTTAGGTTCTGACTGTCACAACATTAGCGATTAGCGACCTGCCAGCTGCCGCAGTCTGTGTGAGTCTGTGCTGGTCTGTGCCGGTCTGTGCCAGTTGCCAGTCCGTCGTAGGTGATCGACTGGTGACAGTGGTGACACTGGTGACACTCGCGCGACGCGAGTTTCTCAAAAACCGAGTTTCTCGCTCAATGGCTCTTTATTTTATAGACACATGTGTACGCGTCGATTTCATTTAGCAGTGATCCGATTTGCGAGAATAACGCGAAAGAAAGAAAACTTGTTCACCGTGCAAGGGGAGTATACGTACATACATACATATGGCTGCAAGAATAACCTTGGTTGATGAAATTAACGAACAAAACGCGTCGCACGAAAATTATTAGATTAATTATCTCGCCGATCCCGATCCCGATCCCGATCCCGTCCGAGTCCGATGTCCGATTCGTCGAGTGTATGAACTATAAAATCGCTATTCGCTACGTCACAGCTTACAGCTACTGTTATTGATTTCTGACGCGTGACAAACGAAATTTTAGAAATTTTTACCGCCACTGACCGTCTCACTACTGTCACTCCACTCACTCCTTAGTCACTATCGGATTTTCCAATTTCCGATTCCCGATGCCTTATATCAGCCTTATCCCAATCCCACCTATTCTCACCTGTCATGGCGATCGTAGCCTATCGTCTACTTATCTATGTGAACGAATAACGATGCGAACTGTCCAACTATGCGAACTATGCGAAGGCCGAATCACGATCGCCCCGCGGCCCGCCCGCGATCAGTGCGATCACCTGATCACCTGCGAATAGTGTGTGGAATAGTGCGAATTCTGCCGCTGCGATAGTGCGGTGCGATGCCTGAAAGTTAGCGCCGCTTATTACTGCCCTTTTTCTCTCTTTTTCCTTTCCCTTTTTTTCAAATGTGATCGCGGAATATGAGTGAAATTAAATAAAATGAAATTTTTCTTAGTCGAGGATGATTGAGATATTATATATTATTAATTCGCCCCCATTAAACATTAACTTTCTACACGCGTTACATCACGCGTTAGATATACATATATATATATATATATATATATATATACATATTACATATATACAAACGATATAAATCGTAATATGTCCGTTTTCTTAGCGCGCCGCGTGCCGCACGCTGACTTGAGTGACTTGTCGCGTGACACAGTGGTGCACAGTGGTCGTGAGTCGTGGGTAGTGCAGAGTACAGTAGTGCCCACTGGTACCCACTGGCGCATTCGCGCGATCGCCAGTTTCACGCGATCGCCGCGCGATGTCAGCAGCGTCTCCAGTCTGCACCAGTCTGCTCTGGCTCCAGTCAGTCCCAGGTCCCAGTCAGTCCAGTCCCCTCTTGTTTCTCCGGCTCCGGTCTCTCGAGGTCTCGAGTCTCAATCTCAATAGGAGAAAACAAGAGAACTAGAGAACGTTATTTTACGCGCGCGGTACGTTATCTCGCAGCAAGTGCTGGAGGAAAAACTGGAGGAAGAGGAGTGAAATGAGAGACGGAGGACGAAGCGAATCTCGGAATCTCGCGTGCGCTATGTCGCAGCGCCGCGGCCGTTACCGAGACAATTTTTGCCGCGGTTGGGAACGACCAAACCACCGTCACGCTCGCGCTCGGTTAGAACATTCTCATGGAAGGAAAAAGAGGAGAAGAAAGCCATCAAAGAGAAAGAGCCCGTTCAAGTGGTTCAACCTTCAACCTTCAACCCTGTTCAAACGCGTGATAAGTGATAAAGGGCGCGAGGTTGCGCCCGCGCCGCGCGCCGGTTCACGGTTGTGGTTGTGGCGCGCGACCGCGCGATTGCGCGGCACCGACACCGACGGCCGAACGTCGTCGGACGTCGCCGAACGTCGCCGAACGTCGCCGGGGCGCGATGCGGGCGATGCGCCGTCGCTACCAGAGCAGCTACCACTTGGAGAGCATCTGAGACTTGAGAGTTGAGAGCAGCCAAGAGCAGCGTCGCGACTGCTCGCGACTGCTCGCGACTCGCGCGTCGCAGCAGTTTCGCCGGGCAGTCCGGCTGGCCGGTCGGCCTCGTCGCGACCAAATTGGTTACCATCCGCCGCCTCGCCTCGGAGAGAACCCCACGTGAGTACGCATCCCGGGACCCGGGACTTGCACCTTGCATCTCGCATCTCGCGCGCACAACACGCCCGTTTCTCTCAGCTCGCTCGCAACCCGTTTCGTTTCGTTTCGTTTCGTTTCCCTCAGATTTCCGACTCTCTTTCTCTCAGCACACATGATAGATTACGAAGAGAGGGCCAGGACGCCAGGACAGAGCGTAGCTAAAGGAAATGGATCTAGCGTGAAACTTGCTCCCTCTTTTTTTTCTTTTTTTCTTTTCTTTTTCCTTCATAAAGGGAGCAACTATTTGCTTGGTTGCATCGTGCAAATGAAGGCGCTTAAGTTTCAGTAGCCTCGTCATTATTATATAGTTTTTGTAGAGTTAGATAATAACGTATACAAATTTTCAAATATTAACGTACTTGGAATAATTGATTATTAAAGTAATAAAAGAGAGAAAACGGAAAATTGTATGCAACCACGTAGAATACTTTTGTCTTTTTGCGGCCGTACACTGTACAGGAGTACCGGCTGTACATTTCTCATTGTCAAGTCAGACCTGTTAGACGTTAGACTTTTGTGAATCGTGAATGACTCGTCTACTGCGCGCAGTAGAAAAACGTAGCGAATATCAGACGATGCCCGGCCGATCGGGGCCGATCCGTCAATCGTTAACTTGCCAACGATTTCGGGCTCATTATAGTCATTATTAAATCTGCTCGACTAAAAATCTCTAATTAGCACACGCTCTAATAACGTGTCCTAACTTATGGTGAGTAATTCTCGCACATGGGCATACTCCTCAGAGTACCTAAAGGTACTTTCGAGAATTTTTACTCGCAGGTGCCATGGACACGCACTATAATAAATTTGAAATTGATTTCAATGCGAAATTTGAGCGCGATTCCATTTTTTGTACGACATGTAAAAATCGCGCCAGAGCGAACATCTGATCGAGATATCAGCATCGCAATCGTATATATTAATTTTATTTTAATTAAGGACAAGTATCGCGATTTTGATCGGATTTAATTATTACCAGCGGAGTATCGACCAAAATATCTTATATTCCCTTCCGATTAATTCGGAGAACAAGCTCGATTTTATCAAAAGCACATAACCATTCACCTAATAATTATAATAGATTATCGATCGCGCGGATTGCACGCAACTATAATAATATAAATAAGAATCTGACGGATATTGATTACGAGTTTACAGTTTACAGTCACTAGATTGCACCGAAAGGAATATCAATATTTGTTATTTACATGGAGCATATTGTAGATATTACTCCGAGTAAAGTGTAATCGAGTATGGGGAAATTGCTCGATTATCTGTTGCCGGCGTTTAACAATCGGTAAATCGGTGTTTTATCCATAAACACGAGTAATCGCGAGCACCTAAATGGACAACGAAACAAAGTGTTATGCATCTCGCTTGTGCGTTTAGTTGATTTTTTTTTCTTTTTCTTTTTCTTTTTCTTTTTTCATTAACCCTACTACCTTCGTGTTCGTTTTCGCAAGGGATAACGTTGCTCGTGCGGGCGCATCGTGCGAATAACTCGGGTACATTTCGCACAAATGCCATAGCGAAATGTCTAACAGAAAACTATTGTGCCCGGCATCACGCGATCCGCGTAACGAGAGATGGAGATTTAAAGAACTTTGCAATTACACGCGCACAGGTATAGCACGGAAAGCACGGGGAATAACGAGGATAACGCGCGTAAAAAGTAACTCGCGTAGACTTAAAGGAATCTTACGAGCCGTTGATGCTATTAAAAGGACATAATTACCGGTCCTTCTTTCATGGAAATTCTTTTCGTCTGGGTTATTCGTTTCGAGAAATGTCTGTAATAATTCAGAATATTGATTTACAAAGAGGCACGTACTTACGTCTCTTCCCGCTCTTCCGTTCTCATCGTCATGTCGAGACGTACAATACAATCCCTAAAAGTCACCCTTGACATTTTTCGATTCTCGGGATTATCAATTCGGTCGCATCAATCTTACACGCGCATCACCATTATTATATTACGTTCTGCGGCAGAAAATGTCGTAGGTTTAGAGTTTAGATATAGAGGACATTTACCCTTTTCTCTCCCTTCCCTCTCTCCCTCTCTCGCGCGCGTCGCGTCGGGCCGCGCAAAATGATATTGGCCTTTCTAGCATGTGCCTCCCGATATTGATTTGATCGTATAACTTGCTTACTGATGGCGAACGCAAGCGTTGCATGGGTGGGTGCATTGTTTATATGCTCGCTTAAAAGGGCTTAGGTCACAAATTCCATGCTATCTGAAATAATTTAATAGCACCTGTTTCTCGACAATATTTCTCAATATTAATGGCTTATACAACGACACCCTACGTGCATCGTAAAATCGCCCTGCAAGTTTAAGCGAATTATGTCTAAAGTCCGAAATATATAATAACATCTGTTTGTCTTGCGATTGGCGCGCTTCAGCGTCAACACTTAAATTTATTTTATCTTCTCTGAAAAAAATTGACTCGTATCTTGTTTGCTTATTAATGGCCAAGATAATTCACCGTGGCAAATTTTTTTTCATTGTAAATTGTTTGGTTTTGAGAATTCTGATGTATTTATACGTTTGTTCCCGCGAGGGAAGGTTGCATTTGTATTTGTAGTTTCGCGGTCAAGATACCGGTCGCTTTCGCGTCTTTTCTTTTTTCTTGTTTCGTTTCCTTTCTGGCCGATCGTGTCATCTCCTATGTCCTCCAATCTCACCGTGGGCGTTCTCACCAGTAAATTCGAGGCGAAACGCAGTTTCGTGTTACACGTACACGTTGCACGTTACACGGTTACACGTCGAATGGAAGCACTTAACGGACGTATGAAAAGAAACTGGGCAGACTGGGCTGTGTATCCGTGTTCGAAACAGGATACCGACAGCAGCATCTTTAAGAATATCGAGTGATTTTTTTTACAGAGTCGACGGGTTGGTAACAGATTTTCCTCTGTCCTTCGGGCCTTCGATTATCGGAATTGGATTTGCCAGGAGTCTCTCTTTAGGGAATGTAGACGATATTTCGAGCTGCCAATAAATATGAGGTATTAGGTACTCGCGGGTACTCGTAATTTAGAGAGGAATTGCATTCAGACTGTTACATTCTATTTAATATCGGATTCGCGCGTAGTGCGCGTTACTAGTCGAGAAACACTAATATCCGCGGCTGCTATTACGTAGATGCAGTGAAAATTAATGTACATACATATTAAAGGCGACTGACGTAACGCGACGCGACGTGACGGTTTGGTTCGGCTAAAGGCTAACTCTCTCGTATCGGCGCGGGCGATGAAATGGCAGGTTTCCGACGATTAGGTTTTTCCTGGAGAGGCTTTAACGACCCGATATTACGCGCCACGCCAAGGTCACACTCAAGCCATGCAGGTCAGCGATTAATATTCGCGAGTAAAGCAGACGCGACGCGAGATAATTTTTCTCTCTTTTTTTTCCCCTAACATTAACGTTGCATGGGAATTGGGAACGTAACAAGAATCGCTCGCGTTGTCGTTCGCGAGCGACGATGGATAATCGCGCGTTTTCTCCCGCGCAGTTGTCACGCAGGATATAAATGACAATTCCCAGCGACACGACACGACACGACACCACGACAGTCGTCGGGGCGATCGGGCGATCCTTATTACATAATGGCATTAACGACGATGGTCCCGCGCGCGGTAGGGAACGTCGGCGGATCGATCGAAGGACGATTTCGCAACGCGGGAAAGGAAAAAAACGAATTAGCGAAACAAGGAGATTTAACGGGGTTAACGCCGCGAGCGCGGAGTTCCTGTAGCCCGACGTTGCACCGACGTGGATTATCACTAATCCCGATTAATTCGATTTCCTTCTGCCGTCCCGTATCCCGTATCGCGTATCACGGGTACGGTTGTAACCTATGAAAGATCAAAGGGGGAAGATTCTCGGCATTACATCTCTTTGCAATTAAATCTGACGACGAAATTCCATTCAAGTTCAGTTAGACCATAGTAATTTTTCATTCATGCGACGGCCCATGCAAGTATATTTAATACCGGTATAAAAAAGCGACCGCGCGCGCACGCGGGCATATAACAAAGCTTCCGGGATATCCTGTATAATTTCTGAATAATTCAAAGACACGAAATTTCGCGTCGATTTGCTGCGGTTTTAAGTGATAAAGACTCCGACGACTGCACTGGCGGAACGATACAAAATACCGAGGATTGAGAGGAAAAAAGAGGAGAGAGATAGAGATAGAGAGAGAGAGAGAGGGGGTGGGATATTACATCTCGAGGCTATCCGGGGATATATGGCCCTCGCATCTTGAATGTGGCACGTTCGAACGACGTGCGACGATGCAATATATAGCGCTCGCGTGCGCTACCGTCATAGAACGAATTCGCCGAACGGATTTCAGATCCCAACACCTGCGATTGTTATCCCCGGTTACATCTCTCAGTCGCAGTAGGAATTCCAAAGAGAACGCGCCTCCAAAGAGGAGAGCTCGAGCGCGCAATAATGTCTTTTCTGATGCACGTGTTGCAAAAATAAAAAAAGAAAAGGCGACATAATGCTCCGCGGCACGAGGCAACTCGTCAAACGTCGTAAAACACGAATGTCGATCGTGGAATTTTGAAGGAGTCTTTAAAATAATTATTGGATTAGACGCCATGAGCGCAAAATGCAATTAATTGTAAGATGTATAGTATAATATATATATCGTTACATTTGCATTTCTTTTCCGGTCAGACTAGGATCGGCCCGGGCTAGACTTGAGCCAAGTGCATTAGGCGTTGGGGTAGATTTAGGTAGATGGTCGGTGCCATTAGCTTCGTGAATAATTTCTCGCGTCGTTAAGCCCGGCCTAAGAGGATTAGGGAACTTGTTAAATTTTCTTTTTTCGCCGCGCCCGGCATATTTCCTCAAGTTTATTATATCACCGCCGACGGTATAATTTCTCTCGCGACGACAACAACAGACTGCTCGACGGTCGGACGGAATTCTCGGGCCGAACTGAGTTCTCTAATTCCGGTGCCTTGTCTTATTAAACGCCGCTCTTATTCCAAACTTGTTTTCAGCTCAACCCGGAGATCCTTTTCGCTCGTCCCTTTTCTCTCTCTCTCTCTCTCTTTCTACAACGATTCCTTTCTATTCGATCCGCTTTCACCCTTATCGACGAGTGCCTTTAACGATAGAAGACGTGTACAGCTAAAGAACTCGCAGACAGGTCGGTGTCCATGTTTCGGTCAGCTCGTGCGTTACATGCCGCGTGACGAAATTTTCCGCGCTCTCTCGGGCAGGTATTTCGTACTTTCTCTCCAAAAACCCATTTCTCAGAAGTTGCTGCTATACAAATACAATTTTCTCGCGACAGTGTATACCTATACTCTCGCGCGCGCGGGTAATAAATCATACACAGGGTAAACGAGCTCGGAAATGCGCGCGGAGAGTTTCCCTCAAAATAGGAATTTAATGGGTATATACAGAGCGGAAGAAATATCGAGCCGTAGGGAGAGAGAGAGAGAGAGAGAGAGAGAGAGGGGGGGAGGCAACACGGAGCGGCGCGTGCGGATGTGTACCCAGCCGAGAATCATTTTCCGTATCGATTCGGTTTTCAGTGTTGCGTCTTGCTGGCAGTATCGGCCTGTGTAGCGGGGCGTATTTATACAGTTCGGTCCGAGCGATAGAGCGGCACGATGTAGGTAAACAGAGCCGACGAGGCTATAAGAGAGTAGGAACTCTCTAGATGGATCTTCTCCCGTCCTCTTTTCTACCTCCCTCAGGCTCGGAGGAGGAGGACGGGCTGGACGGGGATTGCTAATGCAATATAGGCGACAGGGTAAACGAGAGGCGAGTACATGGTCCACGATGACGTAGGCTGGGATACTTGGGGAGGGAGGAAAGGAAGGAAGGTGCAATGTATACGAGGGTGATGGAATGAAGCGGAGCATCCTCGCGGGTCGATGACCCGTGGGAGACCTAAATATGCCCGCGAGGAAGAAAGCAAGAAACCGTGCGCCGAAACCGCATCCGCGAATGAGTAAAGGGGTGCGATAATGGAATCGATAATGAAGCGGTGCAGCGGTGTATGAAGCGGGTACATTTCAGAAGTTATAAAAAGGACGGAACAGTATGCTCTTGTGACAACTAATAAACTAATAAATAATTTTAAACATTAATTATATCGATTGATTTGAGATGAAACTTTTCGAGTCAAGTATTACATGTATAGAGACTTTTAAATAGTTATAGAGTAGGAAAGTAGGTATAGGTAAACGAGAGAGGATTAGCGCTATCCAGATTCTGGATTCCGGATCCCTTCGAGTATCTATCACGGAGGCGCTTCTTGGTCGGCTCTCTAAATTCTATTAATAAGCGAGAGTGATTGTCCAATCGATCCCACGTGCGAAGTGGTCCCCGGTATAGAACGGTGTTTATCGCGCGGATGTACAAGTTCGGAACGCGGCCGCGATTGACCCGCGAGTCGACTCGATCTGACCGAATCAGCGTCCACGCGTTAAGAAATAGCCTGTGACATTTGGACACTAACTTGCCCTAGAATTTGTCTATAAATGGTGACACAGCGAGTTAAATGCAGCATTCGAACACGAAGATCGTTCCTGTGCTTTAATGTCGGGATATATGTAAATAGCTTTACAACTGAATTTCATCAGTGTAGGTAAGTAACGGGATATCGTTAATCATTTCTCGGTCAATCTTGGCTAAACTTAAATTTTCTCACCCTCGGATCAAATATTCTAATAATTTTACGAGTCAACAATATAATTTTGTATGTCGAAGAATTTCCAATTTTTATGAAATTGTTAAATTGTCAAAAAATTGGCTCCCAAAAAAGAAGCTCGGCGACTGAAAGACGGCACGCGATGCTGATGCATCTGTCATCTGTTGTGAGACATATGCGTATATATATATCTTTACGCAATGCTCCCAGATCTCATTAAGCACTTCCGGCTGTGTCTAAGAAAGCTTACAAAGGCATTTCAGAAAAAGAGAGAATTATTCGTTGCGCGAGTAGAGATAAATTTTTAACGAGCGTCCAGCCGCGATAAGGGGTTGCAATAATAGCGTGCAGGCGTGCAGGTAATATCCGTGATGCACCCCCGGGCATTTTAATGACCATTAGCGAAGTTGAGCCCGGAGCCCGGGGTCGAGTCACGCTATTCGCCGTTGGGACATATCCCGGGCAAATTTCTCGTAAAATTTTACAATGTTCTCCACACTCTATACCGAAACGACCCGCTCGAGATGTACATATACATAGATAAATACAGGGTATATACAGGGTAACTTGGCGTTGCCGCCTCTCTCGAATTTTACGCCGCTTGTTCTCCCTATTGCCGAGAGGGCGAGAGGACGATAGCTTCGAATCGGCCACCCTATGTCCTATGTCTCCCCCGCAGAATCCGTTGACGTACGACATTCGTCGCAATATGTCCTCGTTTCTTTTATTGCCCCGTGAGACCTTTTGGATTATTGCGTCTTACGGGCGACGCGGACGTTTCGCGCTAAAGTACGACCCTTAACGTCGGTGCTGCTCGTGCTGATTTTCACGGGAATAGCCCATAATCGAGGGTCGAGGGTGTTTTTCCTTATATTATATATTTATCCGCCGCGCTGAGAGATAATTTTAGAAATTTACTTACCCGCAGAGCGATTCCCCGTAATTTTCTGTATCCCCGGCAATGTGTTGCACGGGCAAAAACCCATCCTTGCCATTCATTGTCAGCCTCGACGCGCAGAATAAGCCAAACACTTGAACTTGAGATGCCGTAGTAGATCTCGTTCTCGTTGACGGAAGATAAAGAGAGGATGCAGGACGCAGAGATAGTTGTGAAAGGTATATCGTAACTGTTATCGTGTCACGAGAATCGAGATGAGTAATGTCTCCGTATACGTATGATGCGTAAGGGCGCTAACGCAATTAGGACATACGCCGAAGTTGCATGTGTGTCGACGTGCCTAATATATAAGGCAAGGGCACGGAACCGCGGCTCCGCAAACAAGTTAACGAGCTGCGGCGGCGGTCTCGATCTCTTCTCTCCTCTCCACGACGGGAAAAGCCGCGCGCGGGGGGACATTATTCTTATCACACGCTACAATTGTTCTTACAGTTTTTACATCCTTTACGGAGGTATTTGCGGACCGCGTTTATTTTAAAACTTATTTATACCTTATTGGCGCAGCTAATTTTCCACGCGTGCAACACCGCGCGCCGCGCCGGCATCCTCGTCCAACTTTTTTCCGACGACGGATGATCCGAAAGGGCGAAGCGACAGAGCGCGGCCCTTTCGACGAAGAAAGTGCATCGCTATCTGGTCTAGCTCTACCCCCTTTGTAGGAAGTGAACCGCATTTACGACACAGCGAGAGACTTTAGTGGCCTTATTGACGCGCACACCGTATAGCCAGGAATTGAGTATACTGATTTAGACGCGCGCGCGTATTCTCTCTCTCTCTCTCTCTGTGTGCGTGTGTGTGTGTTTAGAGAATGCCATTTCGGAAAAACTCTTAATTACGATATCGATCCATCAGCCTCATGCCACTCGGGCGTCCAATTAAATCCCTCGACCAGAATGATACGGCGAGCTATTTAAATCGCGCTTTCGCGCGAGCTTGAGCTTGCTCTTGAATTTGCGCGACGTGACGAACGAAATATATGCGATTCGGAAGATTATCTGGCCGGTCGTCACTCATTAATCCGCATTGAGTGTCGCCGAGATAAAATTTCGCGTCATTCTCTCTTCCCCTCCTTCCCTCCGCCTAGATCTAGCAGTCCAGATATTTTTTTACGTTACGCTTAAGGGAGCGCATAAGTAAGGCGACTCGATGTGTTATATTGTGCATCAGCCCCCGCACAATGAAAAATAAGGATAATAATTTATCCCTAATCGCTAATATCTGTTCCTTCTTCCTTATATTTCTCATTGCGCGGGGGCCTTTAATCCGCGATGTATGTCTTAAATTAATAAATTTTAGACATTTCTGGACTACTGGATGTGCGCGGGTGCGCGGTGCATCGACGCGACGTAACGGACCACCTACATGTCGCGTTTATTTATAGCGCTATGAAAAGCGCTATGCTCTCGAATGCGCGCATGTTTATCGCACATTTAAACGTGCGGCCGCAAAGCGTAATCGGCAATTCGTCTCGGATACCCGCGCCTGACGTTATGGTATTTTCTCAACTAGGTGCAGGAATCCCACAGGCTATGATCATTCGAGGAGACGTCGTCATATATACTGACGTTAGAGATTCGGAGAGCGCCTTTTGTGTGGTGGTGTTCGCGGAAAATTCTAATACATTTAATTTCGCGTGAAACGTCAGCAGCGAGGAGCGCCGTTTATAATGCCACGTCGAGAATGTCACGGAATAAATTAAGTATCGTTAAGATACACTTTCTTTTGCGTTACGCGATTTTTTTTCCGCAAGTCCGGCTAATCTACTCCAAAGTAAATTAAGTTTTATTGTTAGTCGAGTTTCGGCCAATAGATTTACATAGATGTAAATCTCCTAAACGTATACACTGAGAATCTGACGTTTAATTGAGATCTAAATTATATATGTTATGACGTATACTATCAACTATTTGTATCATCGTTGCGCTTTATTATGAATATTGTGAACGCGATGTACTTAATTACCGTTAAAATACAATATCGCACAACTGGGACGAGAGGTTTTTCTTGCTCATTCTTGCTCTACCGTCCTTTTATTCTTGTTCAAGCGCTTGCTCGAGAGATGTAAGTAAGATATAATTATTCCGCGCGCGCGATCTATTGTCGCACTGCAATGGTCGTACACGTACATTGTCGCGCGTGGCTGAATACACGTGTGCGCGATCCGATATACGATATACTTACGTCGCCGATAGAGCCCGTCCGTCCGTCGTCCGTCGACAACGAATACGTTTTTAAGTTGCAACAACGTAATCCAGAAAATCGAAAGGGAAACGCATGCGTACTATTAGCCTTGGAGATATCTAATTTGTAATATAGGCTTCGCCCTGTTAGTACTGAAATCTGTTTTCGCGAACCTCGCGGCGCGGGCGCCCCGTCACTTCCCCCCTAATTGTAAGTTCTCTAGTTGGTACGACACGATTACTTAATCACATTATTTATGCATTCACATCGCTGCATTAGTCTGACAGTTGATTGTTTGAAGCCACAAAATTGTTTACGAAATTCTACTGGCGCGGGCGCGGCGCGCGGCGGCCGCCGCGCCGGATCAATTGGAGAGAAGGATGTAGAAAATTATTCAAGCTCTAATCAACAAGCGTCGGTTATATTATTAATCTTTGTACTGTGTACGTGTATTTCATGTGTACCTGGTTTCTACAAGATCCACAAGACGTACTTAAAATTAGTAACGAAATATATAATAAGGCGCTTGTTTATCAGAAGATCCAAACATGCGTTATAAAGAGCGGATTATACAAAGTAAAGAGTAAAGCGTAGGATTATCGTTAATTATATTCATATTACCCGACTGTGGAAGAAAAGAATATTCGTGCTTGTCGTTAGACTTTTTGTCACTACTTTCTGTTTTTTATAGACAGTCAAGTTAATTGGACGCCGCCGGTCGACGTAGATTAATTAATGAATTCGCGTCCAATTACTCTTCCTGGATGTAATGCCAATCGTTAAAAATTGATTTACGAAAGGATTAAGAAATAAACGCTTCTTAATAATTGTGAAATTGCGAAACATATTTATTGATCGGAAACAGGTGAAAATAGTAGTAGTATAGTAGTAGAGCGTAGAACATATATAGTTTAATGATGGGGTCGATCAATTTTCTGGATGTTTTATTCGGTGACGGCCACCGGCACCACCCCGACGATATCACGTTTTTACACATACGACGGGAACGCGAAATTCACTCACGCACGAACGCGTATAGACCTACATACGTATATAGAAATGTACGCGTAGTATAAAAAGGGCCTCGATATAGCTTCGCGCCTCGCCCCTAAACTCGTCTTTTTTTCTCTGTCCCGAGAACATATATTCATGCCGCCCCGCACATTTCAACGCGACGATCCACCCTATTCGGACAACCTTATTCGGTCTCAAATATATCGGTCTCGATAAATATTTCTCTATAACGCTCAGCTTTATTTAACGACAAAAATTATTATCATCTCCGATAACCCGAGATATTTTCCCAACGCGTTATTCTCTTCTAAAAATTTTATAGGATTTTATCTCGCTAATAATTTAGGAGCTCTTCCTTCTCTTTCTTTTATTTTATTTCCACGTTTCATACGTTCGTATATATCAACGTATAAAATCCGCGCATATGCGAATCATGGAAAATGGAGCGGCGGTTATCCGAGGGAATGTTTTATCGCGTATAACGTGTTGATAAAGACTGTGGAATTTATTACGAGATTAATTTGATAAAATTAAATTTATTTATTTTATTTTATATCACTGTAATACAACCTATACTACAACCGCGCCACTCGCAATTATATTATATTTCGAGAAAGTAACACAAACGAACTCTTAACGGCCAGAATAAAATAAACACATTCCAGGGTTTCATCTCGATATTGGTTAAATGCGTCGTGGACCGTAATTTAGCCATACGACCCACATTCGGCAGGGCGCGGAGACAGGGATCGGAAACTCGTGGCGCGATGCAAAGGTCAAGTGTCCATTGTAAATGGGTGAGATGCGGCGTAGAAGCAAGGCACAACTTGGCGATGCGACGTGAAATTTTCATATTTCGTTCGCTCTCGAAATGTCTCGAATAGCTGAGGTACCCCGCCACGCCGTAATCGAATTTATCGAATAATTAAGGGGATTAAGTAACTGGAGCGATTAACTGGAGCGCGCTAGATTTCGCGTGCGCCGCGCCATCGCGTCACGCCGGTCGCGGAACAATTTGCCGTATTGTAATCCAGTGTCATTCGCTAAGCGCGCCGGACAACGCTGTATAATCAGCGCGAATCAGGGCTTAATTAATTTTAATATACCGCGATTGTCGCAGTTATGCAGCTGCAACCTGCAACGTGCTCGAATAAGCGGCCACTTGGTTGCTCCTCTTTCAGCCGCGTCAGGGTTTTCCCGCACGACATCGTTCGTCCATTAAGGTAGCTACTGCGTTGCAGTGAGTCAAAATAGAGTCTCCAAAAAAATTTTTTATTAATGTATTAAAAAATGTATATTTGGTATCACCTTGTTCAGTGCAATTTCTAGTTTCCAGAAATGTATAATAACACCATGTAATTAATTCCAGATACAGGTAATTAATTAAAAACGAAGTGTCTTACACACGGGTACCAACTTCACATTTGTCAAAACGACTGTAATAAAAAATCTAAAAAATTGGGTGCAATATAGGCATAAGTTTCTCAACTATCATAATAATGATAAAAAATGACTTTCTGGAAGTTTTGCGTCATTAATTCTGATTATTTTGACATTGGTGCCGAAAGTGAGGTTAGGTGCGGTCCGCGCTACTGTCAAGTTTTGATGGCCGACTAACTTCTCCCTTCTCTGTTAGCTACATTTTGTTTGCTTTAATATTGAATATCTTTTTATTGCAATGGTAAACTAACGTTTTTTTTCTTTTAAATCATTCGTAATAGTTCAATTGATAAGATCTTCTGTTTTCCAAATTTTAATCTTTTTTTAAAATACTCGTAAAATCTCGTTAATTACGATTTTGCACGTCGTTCACATATAACCTAATGTAAAACTGACCAACTTTGAATGCTTATATTTCCGTAATTACGTGGTAAAAAATCGTGAATTAATTCCTGATCACGTATAATGCCCTATAGAATAACATAGTTTAATGCCAATAAAAAATCTTTGTTTTCGCTAATGCAGTAGCTACCTTAAAAAGACGGTAATTGTAATTACCTACGACCGTTTTACGTCTCTTCTTAAAAAGCTGTAAAAGCTACACGTTGCGCTTTTGAAGAGCAATTACCCAAAGCGAAAAGTGCACGCAGTTTTGCTCTATTTTTGCATTAGAATGATTGGTTAAACGAGGAAAATGTTTGCGTTCGTAAAGGTTCCGCGCGTTAGAGGCAGTTGTGCGTTATATAAAAATAAAAAAATAAAATGGAAAAAAAAACAAGAAAAACAGACGAGGTAGCAGTAACGTATATTATATATGTATACGTTACAATATATACGTACGACGTGATATATACATTGTTGCTCCATTTGCTCGATGTATATTTAGCTGTAATGATGCGGAGCCAAGCGTCTATGTGCCGTCGTGACCACATCCGCGTGCGAGCGGAAGGACCTTTCACGTGCCGCGTATCCTCCCGGGCAAAATATGCGCGTTCTATTATGCAGAAAACCGTGCTTAGATCCAGCCGGCGGTGCTTATTGCACGCGCTACGTGCTACTAAAAATAAACGGAGGCGTGTGTAGAATAATGTAATGAGTCGCGACATAAATGGGGCCGGGGATGGTCGATGCGGTTGGTGCGCTGCTAATTAAAGTGCGTGGTTTTAGGGCGGTGGCGAACGGGCAGAGAGAGAGAGAGAGAGAGAGAGAGGGGGGCGAGGACACAGAGCTCGGCTTACGATCCCATGATAAATTCGTGCCACAACACGTTAGATTACACCCGTGGGTCAAGGGGGATAATATTCTGATAAAGATCACTGCCGCTGGACAGCACGTGACAGGCTCATAAGTGGATGCGACGTTCTCCTTTTCTCATTCGACTTATTTCTTACAATCTAATATTTGCTTTCGCATTAAATCACTAACGTGCCGGCTTATACATTCGATCAATTTTGGCGTTTGCCTTTGCTTTATCCGAAACTCCGCAAGAACGCAATGAAAATACGATTTTTATTTGTTATTTACACACCACACACTCCCTCTCTCTCTCTCTCTCTTTCTCTCTCTTTCTCTCAGAAGCGCCAAATCATCCTTGTCTTTGAGTTTATTGGATCTGAGCATTGGCGTCTTCGTAAAAAATGTTGAGATTTTGTTTCGTATGAAAGTATTTCTGTATGAAAATATATCCGCAGAAAACTCACAGAATAAGTTGCTATTGATATTTCTGATCGTTGCAACGTAACGAATAGAAGTAATGTTTTTTTCAGTGACAATCGTATAATTCTGTGTTAAAGAGTAATACTATTGTTTTACTATTGCAAGATGAACGAAACTCTTATTGGGCTTTTATAGGGATGATAATATGAGAAAGCTTATAAGCGTTTTTGCAGAATAATCGAGAGGCAAACACCTGAAATCGAGTCTGTGATCTAAGAATATATCTGACCCTTTTTGTGATAAGTATTAGAACGTCGTTTTTCACCCGAGGGGGTAAAAAAAGAGCTTCTCCATTCTCTTACTAATTGTAAAAGCTGCTGGAAATATCTTTGGGCTGAGGTACGTTAATTTCGACGTACAATCATACGAAGCGTATTGTTGTAGATACAACAGAAGGAAAAACATGGGAAAAATCTGCCAGAAGCGACAGCTATTCCGATTTATCTCTGTTCTATATGTGTCCAACGAAGCGAAATTTAGACACCCGTTAGATGTGTCTATCGATCTCCGGATCCGGGGATCCATCTATATCATCGCTAGGGATCTGACAGTAGCCCTGGATTGATAAGCGAGATGCTGATGACATCTTCGTTTAATGTCGTAACACACGGCCGAAGACACTCGGTAATTTAAGGGATGATCGATCCTTCCACCGCTTTCACGGCCCCGCGGATTCGGCAGCTCGCGTCAGGATGGAATGGATTTCCAGGTCAGAAGGTCACGGCGGCGGTCGCGAGCGGCGCACAAGCAGGCAACATATCCAGTACACAATATTGAGAATTCAGAGCTTTCAGAGCGGTCGGCCTCGTTTTCTCGTCGCCTGCACGCGCCGGAATTGCGTGACGTGGTGTCCCCCTTCTCCCTCTCGGCTTATGCCAGAGGCTACGTTTGTTCATAAAATATGTACGGCACAGTAATACATAGGGGGTTGAAGAAAGACGGGGGACCGAAAACGTAGCTTATTTTTTGTCGCGCAATACGGGGAATGACGCTGGTGGAAGGAAGGAACCGAAAAGTGATTGCTTTTTAGCTCGACTTTTCGGTCGCCCTCACTTTTCTTCTTATCTTCGCTCATCTAATACTTGTAAAATATCGATAAAAAGTACCTTGAGTATTCAAGCTAAACGATAAAGTTCATCCATCCTCTCTTTCTTTTTAATTATCATCTCGTTTGAATGCAAATACATCTCGACGTCGTTAATGAAAAGACAGAATTCACACGAAAAATCGTAGTTTTGCGACACTTTATTTTATTGGCGTCATCGCGCCATCGATTTGTTTGACGTACCGTATATCTTATAATATAATACGTATGTACAACTTATCGTTAGATCGGTTTAACGCTTAACGCGGTAAAAATCGTTGTCTAAAGGCTCACGATCGATACTTAACACTCTACACATCCAAGTTAGGGATTATATTCCTGACAGTAGTTTCCTGCAGTATTGTTATCTGGCAACGCGAGAGGAACGTATATTAATCATTCCGTTGGTTCAATTCATTACGCGCGTTACGGCTCGCGCGGTTTTAGAAATTGTCATATTTTTATTAACACAAAAGACGCAACATCGAGCGATAATATAGCTATAGCGAGTTTCTCGGTCCACGTATACATATATACGTATATACATATATATCCAGGTGTTGCCGCGAGCGTTCGAGAGAGCCGCGCGTTCTAAATGAATCAAGTAGAGCGTCCCCGCGTCGTGTCTGACCTAGTTGAAAGAAAGAGTGCGTGCCTAAATATCTCGGGCATCCAAGGCTGTAGGAGCGATACGATTACCTAATAACGATAAAACTGCTAATAGATCGAGATCTCTCGGTCCGACATGCTTTTCAAGTGCTCGAGGAAATTAATTTTCTCAAAGTCGAGAAAACTCGCAATTTCTCTCCTCGAGTTGGCAGAAACGTGAGCATGCTCCGCTGCTGCTCCGTAACGATCTGCCGATCCAGCATCCAGCTCGTAACTCGTAACAGGCCGCATCGCGCATCTCAAGTCTCAGGTCTAGGTTTTATAAGAGATCCTATAATAAGAGACTGGCTATAAGAAAACCAGATTTTGATGGGTCCGCCAGTTTTGTCAAAAGCAAGAGAACAGAAAGAGAAAGAGAAAGAGATATAAGAGAGAAAGAGAAAGCGAAAGCGATATGAATATACATCCTTCTCTCTTGTACGATTTTGACAAAACTGGCCTTATGGCCAGGCCAGTCTGTTACTATACACTTATACAGGGTCTCTATCGGGTCCGTTTTCACGCGTCGCGCCTGCGCCCGCGCCGGCCAATTCCAGAGGCCCCGAAGGGGATGTAGAATTGCGTAGAGGAGAGACTCGACAGACACGGGGATAATCAGTCACGCGGCATCGCGCGATGATTAATCGGTCGAGTTATCCGGCGACGGTGATTAATTGAACGGGACGCGAAGGATGAAGGAGGCCTTTTTCCCTTCCCGCGATTCGGTAAGCTCGACGCTCGCCCTTGGACTAGGGATGAATATTCGCGCCAACAAGGAAAATCCATTATCTCCGCGCCGTTATGCCCCGCGCGGCCGCGGTCGTTATGCCTTCCCTCTCTCTCATTCCTCAGTTTCTCATACCCACTCCGGGCGACCGCGATCTCTACATGGTCGGGATACACGGTAATTGGCGCGATTACGCTGCGTCCTGCGGGCGATAATCATCGCGCTTCGCGGCTCATCTCGCTTGATGCCTTTCGACATAGGTACAAGTCACGCGTGTTTTACGAGCGTTCAACAGGAAAATAATTTCCCGTCCCGGGAAATTATCCGTTTATCGTGGAAACGCGCAGTCTCCCTCGCGTCGTGCCGTGCCGCGCGCTGAGTTATCCCAAACCTAAACAATACCGTCGCTGGCGACCAAGCGGCTCGGAATCTACACAACAATTGCATTCGGATCGAAGCCAATTAAACTCGGTTACGGAGAGTGGATAGATTCATCGGGCATGTTACTTGGCATTGAATTTCGCGAAGCGCGAAAATGCGACGATAATACAGCATTTTACGGTCGGTATATACAGTATACAATATAATGTAGATATAACGAGGGTCTCGGTAATACGAAAGTAATGCCTCCTAATAGTTTTCTTTCGAATCTGACGCCATAGAAAATTTTGCGTTTCAATGAGTTATTACTTGGAGTCTCTAGTTGCGTTGTGTTGAGTGGTGTTGTCACCATTTACGTGCCATGAGTACGTCAAGTATGTCACACGAGCAGTTTGAACTGGTGTATGTTTCATTCATGTGCGTAACAGACAAGGGCGGTGCAGATGGTTGAATTTCTTACCGTTGTGGAAGAAGTGAGTATTGAAATCTATTCGTATTTCAGAAATGGTCCTTGTCTATTACGCGTATCTTTAAAAAAGTTGGTATGAGTGTGTATAAGGCATATTGTAAACCATGTCCATTTCTTGGCTTTTTGTAGCTGAAATTAAATAAATCTATTCTATTACGCGTATCTAAAATACACACACACACACACACACACATCAGTTTGAACTGTTCGTGTGACACACTAACGTAATTAATGACTACATTCAACATAATGCAGCTAGAGACTTCAAGTAACAATTCAGTACAACGCAAAATTTTTTATGACGACAGATTCAAAAGAAAAAAAATTAGGAGACGTTACTTCCGTAATACGTAGCGACTCTTGTATTATAAAGGTTATCTCTTAAAAAAAAACGTTTAATAAACAGAAATCTCATATTTTTATATTGACTCTTGTATATTATTGTATATCGCAATGTATAATGTCGCACGTGTCGTATTGATATTATTGAACATTCGAGGACACCATGGACACGCGAGACGAAGAAAACGCGAGTTTTTTTCAACGCGCGATAAATAAATCGGCCTCGAGAGTGGTTGGGGGTGGTTGGGAGTGGTCGCGCGACGGCCGCACAAAGACCGGTCGCGTTCGAATTTCGATATCGCGACTCGCGGCGTGAAAGCACGGGACGAGAATGGATGCGACACAAAAGGTAGACGCGCAACACCTGACCGACCGACACGAGGTCTCCGGAACTTACCTAGCATTCAACACGTCGCATGTCGCACGTCGCGCGAGCAGGCTCGGTTCCGCTCCGATAATCCGTCCATCCAACACCTACGCCGCGCCGCCACCCTCGGGGCTGGAAAAGTGGCCCCGACAATAAAGCAAATACCGGCCAGCCGGCCAGCGCGGCGGCAAGAAAGATGAGTCCGCCGCGTCGTCAATAATTCTCTCCTCCCTCCGCGCCGCTCCGATTTACTCCGAACCACCATTACCACCCCTCCAATAATCGACTCCATAATAGATTCTCAAAACCCGAGGGACGAGTTTGATTTACCGTCGCTGAATTCTTTTCGCGATTCGGCCGTTGAAAGATTCAAGTCGGTCGGAATAATAGCTGGATGGGTTCGCACGTCATCCACGTCATCCATATCGCGCGCCGTCGTATATATTGTATATATAGGCTTTATTTTATTATTGAGAGAAAAGAGAGAGAGGGGGGAGATACGCCGAAACTTTGTCGTAACCTTTACGTGACTGTGAGCACTCAACTCTACGTTACTCGCGTGAGGTGTAAGACACTGTAAGATACACACCTCAGCCTCAGAAATCCACCAAGTTAGCCGAGTGAAACATTTTTATCGATCGAATGCTGCTCAATGTGCTTCACAATTAAACAACTTTTCCGTTAACACTTGTCGTTATCTAGATTTAGAAGATGTGTATACAGGATACCATCAACCTTTATTTCTTTGTAAATCATCAAAGAGAATATAATGAAAATTGAGATATAACGTTGGGGTGTAAAATACATCTCACGCGAATAATTACGTTAAGAAGAAACCACGTGAGTAACACGTAAAGAACTCTTCGTTTTTACGAGAAATCGGACGTGAGAGATCTTATCGACAAAATAGTACAGTGCTTGATAACTTACTGATTCGAGAACCGTTACTAAATGACAATAAGATTGACGCGTTCGGAAGTTGGTGATTCTTTTTGGCGAACAAAAAGAATTGCCTCCTGTGAGAATTGAACTTACGATCCTTGGTTTACGAGATCAGTGCTCTGCCTCTGACAATGAGCTAAAGAGGCATTCGGCATTCCGCATCCATCGGGCAAGTATCGTCCACTTTTCCGTAACTTGTTCTTTTTCGTTATATCGCCACGTGTCACGTGGAAAGGGATATCTCCCTACTCCCTAGTCCCTGTATAAATTGAACGAGATGAGATGAAATACCGACGCAACGTAAATATTATATACCTGCGACCTGCGTCCTGCGTCCTCTTGAGATTGAAATGAGAAAGAGGAGTACCCTCACCGGCGCGGGCGCGGGCGCGGGCCCCTCGCAACTCTTGTTTCCTGAAATAATCTTCCCTTATTAATAGTATATTACACACCTAGGGCAGTAAAGTAAGAAATGTCTCAGATCACGCATGTAATTGTCGGCCGAGGCGAAGCCGAGAACTTCGTCCCGCGCAGCGGGACGAAAGTTGTCGCTTTTGGCCCGGCGGTGAAAAAAGATATTTAAGTATGAAAAATAAAGGTCTTGGTAGAATCGACGAGAGCGAACAGCGAGCGAAAGCTGCGCAAAGCAATTTCGGATTCGGAGGGCAAAGGGCAATATCGCGTTATCGCGACCACGTGATCGTGATAGGCATACGTATGTACGTACCCATGTCTTGTTTTAAATTGAAAAATGTGCGTTGTGCCGCCGCGTCGCGCGTGGGCGACCCTCGTCCGGGGAGATAGCGTGCGAAGTTCCGTGCGACACCCTGTCTACCTGTCAATAACTACAACCTACAACACATACGATTGCTGTCCACGACGCCACGCACGAGCCATGAGTCGTGAGCCGCGGCCGCCGCGGGGCGGCTGGACCAGGCTGGACCAGGCTGGACCCGCTGGACTGCGGGAGCGGGGAGGGCCGGGCCGGGCCGGGACCAGCTGGGAGGCATTATTCGGGCTTCGCGCCATTCGTGGCGGATAAGCACGCGATAACGCCTTGCGGCGCGCGGCGCAGCCAAGCTGCAGATTTAACCCCTGGTTTCCATGCACGCGTTTCCGCGCGTTATAACGCGCGTCAAACATGCGTCTCCATAGGTTACACCAATCAAATGCGTGCTTTTTTCAAACGTGCGCGTTTGACGCGCAATTTAACGCACGGCTACGCGTGCATGGAAACCAAGTGTGTTATTGACAGCCTCGATGCGCGCGCGTTTTTGCGCCTCGTGACTCGAGGCAGCACTGGGCACTGGCAGCAGGCCAGCAGCAGCAGCAGGCAGCAGGCAGCAGGTAGCGACGTGAGGCAGCGCCTGCCGGAACGGTAAACGGTGCTCGCGGCGCGCGCGGATCGCGGATGCGGTCGCGTCGTTGCCGTCGTTGGGCCGCGAATCGCGGTGGTCGCGGTCGCGGTCGCGGTTCAGATGTCCGATGTCGAAGCAACGGAGGGCCCGATCCCGATTCAAAGTACAACAACCGCAAGGGTTAACCTTTACACGCGGAAGGAAGGAATGCGAGCGAGCGAGGGTCCGAGCACCGAGGGTGAGCGCGACGGCGCGGCGCGGCGCGGCGCGGCGAGACAGCTCTCTAATTAGCTTGCCCGAGAGTCTCCGCTTCCTGTCCCCGTGCCACAATGCCATTATCGATTGTTTATAGCCAACGAAACCGAATAGCAACCAGCTTACCAGCGATATCAGCAACGAGATGCAAGGCTGCAAGCTGCAATGAGCGTCGCGAGTCGCGAGCGAGTCGAGGTCAAGTTCGTTCCTATCTAGCTAGATCAATTGATCAGTTCTGAATGTTCTGATTAGTTCGTTCCAGTTTCCAGCCCTAATCCTTTCGTTTGCGAGATGCAATGCAAAACAAAACGGACAAGCTACGGGATGCTGCCATCTGATCCGCACTCTGTACTCCGCAGTTTTCTGGAGCACTGTTCAAGTCATAATCTTGCGCTGAGAATGCTCTACCGGTGAATCGAAAGGAATACGTGACAAGTACTCGAGTCAGTCGAGTCTATCATAAATTTTCTATCTTTGAGGCCAGAGTTTTTCTTCGCTCATACAAAAATAGTTTTCTTTAAATCAATTTCAATACACGTTTCTCAGAGCGTGAGTTGGCAGACTTCGTTAACTATTGTCGCTATTACGCTATTCTAAATTACGAAATAGAACAGGAACGTCATTAAAACGTCATTATTATATTTCTTCTTATATAACATATTTTTTACGCGTATTATATACGTATGTGACGATTAGTAATGTAGCAATGTGATGTCTCTTGTGTATTAGGTGATAACTCCGCTTCGGTCTTTCGTTCTCTGTGGTGAAAACAGAGATATGGAGGAGTGGTTCAACACCCTGAGAACAGCGACGGAGACGCGTCCTCAGAATGATCCTGGAACTGCCGAGTTGCTGGAAGGTAATCATCAGTGGTATGCGACTAGTCACGCCAGACCTACGTATTGCAATGTCTGCAGAGATACCCTACATGGTAAGCAACTTCTTTTTTTAATCTCGCAAACAAACTTACAGTTCAGCTGGTTAAAGTGGTAGGGCAAAATTAAATTTACGATGCCATATCATGTTACAGGTGTTACTTCCCACGGTTTAAGTTGCGAAGCTTGTAAATACAAGGTGCACAAGAGATGTAGCGCAAAAGCAATAAATAATTGCAAGTGGACCACTTTAGCATCTATCGGAAAAGATATCATTGAGGACCAAGATGGGGTATGCATATGTTATTTTATTAAAAATATATCTTTGAGCATATTGAGAATCAATAAAAGTATAATTTCAATCGGACGCATATCTTTTAATAACTTACCTTACAATCATCTGTACGACAAATGTATTAAGAATGCACAATTTTTTATACATTCATTTAATTTCATGTCTTGCTTAATCTATATATTTATAGAACATCACGATGCCACATCAGTGGATGGAGGGAAATTTGCCAGTGTCCTCAAAATGCTTTGTCTGTGAAAAGACGTGTGGCTCTGTACTTAGGTAGTTACATCCCACGATATTTTTACATAAGCAAATGATTTATTTAAATTAATTGAGCTTTATTTTGTCAAAATTGATATATTATTCATAGGCTTCAAGATTGGCGATGTTTATGGTGTAAAGCAACTGTGCACACAGCGTGTAGACCTGCCATAGGTGTCAGGTGTCCGCTAGGACCAGCTAAACTCAGTGTAGTGCCTCCTACAGCTTTGCATAGTATAGGTAATCGTACTGTCTATTTGTATTATAAATGATAAATTATATCACGCACGCACGCGTTTCATGTATGGACAATTTACGTGTATATTTAAATATAAAACTTTTATAATAGCGGTACGTGTGGTTCGATTGTTATCAGGTAGCGACGAAGCTTGGGAAGCAGTTAGACCTACGGGATGCAGTCCACTTTTAGTATTTGTAAACAGTAAATCTGGTGACAATCAAGGTATTAAGTTTCTTAGAAGATTTAAACAATTACTGAATCCCGCACAAGTGTTCGACCTTATAAATGGAGGACCAGGACCAGGGTAAGGAAATCTTTACACATATGCTGATTGATCATAAATCGATATAATTCATTATTGTACGTGTAGCAAGGTGCATATATGTATAAACGCATCGAGTATACGAGTCATATTTCTTGTACAGATTAAGACTGTTTCGACACTTTGATCCGTTCCGAATTTTGGTGTGTAGTGGAGATGGATCCGTAGGATGGGTGCTTTCAGAAATCGATCGGCTTGGAATGCACGTGGGTATAAATGTGTGTTTTAATTTGACAACTTTATCTCTTTCAGCATGATTTCTTAGTGACTGTCATTTCTTCTCGAATCTAATTACGCTTTGCCAGAGCTGCATTGTTTAAACGTATTTCTTTCTGCGCATAGAAACTTAGCTTGATGATATTTTTTTACGTTATATAATGCATGAATATAAATTATAATTATAGGTCTAAATGCGACATACATTTATAGAGAATAGAGGAGCATTGTTTTAATATGCATTTTTTTTTTTTTTTTTTTTTTTTTTAATATACATAGGCCGGTATTTATAATCAGATCTTATGTATAAGATCTTCTTAAGTTCATCTTTAGATACTCCGTAGCCAATGAAACGAGTCGTACAGCATCTAAAGATAAACTTAAGACGATCTTAAATGTAAAAGTTGACTATGAAAATACCAGCCAATATAGTTATGATCTTCGATTATATCAATATTTCGGGGAGTAAATGCAGTGTGAATTTACGATAATGCATACATAGTTATTATTAAACATTATTAATAAAGTATCACTAATTATTAAACATTATCAGTAATTACTAAACATTATTAATAAAGTGTTACTTGAAATAAAATACTAATACAAATCTATCTTTCCTTCCGAAACATTTATACTTATGTATAGATTAAACGAGAATTGAGATGTATGTGTCTTTCTATATTCTCAAAACATTGCCAGAATTATTAGCAGAGTATATTTGGACAAGAGATAACATGATTAAATCGAATTTGAATTTCATCCTCCCAATATTAAGAACTTAATCCTTGAAATTGAGATTTGTAATTTGCTACAGTTTGATTAACTCTTCTGAATTATAATCTTTCGAGAAAGGTGCAAAACTTGGATTGGATTTACTTTACAAATTAGTGTGCAATATCAAGTAAGTTATATTCTTCCAATAAGTCGGATGATTTTTTGAAGGTAATTTGAAGAAATTGATGTATATTCAAACTTTTGCTCATCTTATTTGATCGTCTTGGAAAGGGAGATTTCTTTAATTTATTATAACTCGGAAAATAAAACTTTTTTCTCTGTTCACTCTTTAGAAATATCGATACGCGCGAGTGCACATACGCTCGCTCACGCTCACACACACACACACACACACGCGCGCGCGTTCTTATATACTAATGTATTATGTTTGGGCCATACTAAAAGCCGAAGCACAAACTTTTGCATAACGCATAAGCATAAAAAATAGGATTGGTCTATTTCCTTACGCACATGTGTATGGACTAATCAATTTTCTTATGCTTATGCATTATGCGTTATGCAAAAGTCTGTGCTTCGGCCTTTATGCTCAGATCTATTATATTGCAGCCAATGGTATTAATTTTTTCAAGTTTCCGATTATAAACTGCATGGCGTGTCTCTTTTATGATTTTATTTCAGATGAAACCGGTGTGTGTGCTTTAGACTTCTTTAGATGTGCGAAGTTTTGTTAACTTTTTTTGCAGGCGGTAAGTGTACATGTGCATGATCGATCTATTTATCTAATCTATAGCTCTCATTAACATGTACTATTAATGCACTGCATAGAACGGAGAGAGGTATATTTATATTTTTCAAATTTGCAGAAGCAATGTCAGGTTGGGGTATTACCTTTAGGGACTGGAAATGACTTGGCGCGCGTGTTAGGCTGGGGATCAGCGTGCGACGATGACACACATTTACCTCAGCTACTGGAGAAGTATGAAAAAGCGAGCACGAAGATGCTGGATCGATGGAGTATTATGACTTTCGAACGCAGCATATCTCTGCCATGTCACAAAGTGACTCAGCCAGACCCGGCTATAAAATCGAGCATAGCTCATCAGTATGAAGACAACGTTCTTGCTCATATAACGAACATTTTGCAATCTGATCAGGAGAACGTAGTTTTATCTAGTGCCAAGTGAGTGGTATAATCGTATATGTGTGCGTGTGTATGTGAGAGGGGGGGAGGGCGCTTGCATGAAATGTGTGCATAAAATTGCATAAGCTATAAATTTTGACATTTAAACAGAGATTTCCTCCCACAGAGTTTTATGTGAAACAGTAAAAGATTTTGCAACACATATACTGGAAGCCAGTCTAAACACAGGGGACCAACAATTGGGAGAAAAATGCACAATACTTCAACAAAAACTTGACCTCTTGTTGCAAACATTATCGAAAGAGGAAAGCTATTTATCCGACGACACAGAAGAAATTGACATTGGCACTCTAAAAACTGAAACTTTTAGTAGTATCCAGGAGAAAGGTGCTTTAGAAAAGCCAGAGAAGGAAATGACAAATTTAAAAAAAGTTAAAAGAAGAAGATGTTACATGGAGAGAGATGTTGTGATGTCTAGGTAAAGCATATACTTATAGCGTTGTACTACGAAATGGTAAAAAGATATATATATATTTTTTAATGATATTTATAGAGCAAACAGCTTGAAAAGAGCTATCAGAATGTTAGTGGAACACACGGAAACGGCTGTTGACGAGCAGAACAATCCTTCGATCGAGAAGCAAGGCAGTAAGATGCCAAATATCACCATAATATCCGATGGTTCTCCAATAAATATTGTGACAAGTAAGTTTTTTATATCTACAACGGTAAAACAGTGGTTTGCACATATTCTTATGGTTCCTGAAATCATACTATTATGTATAATTTAGACAAAAAGCAACAATTAGATATCCCTGGTTTATCGCAAACAGATCAAACCGACAACGCAAGTTTAATACCGACTGTAGAATCCGGTAGCAGCATAGAGATTTCACCTTGCCCAAGTCCCACTCCTAACGTGGCATCTTTGAGCCCAATGCCGGATTTAAGGAGAGACTCGCAACCTGAAGAATTACTCACTCTTCCTGCACCCGACGGTTTCGCCGACAGTAGACGAAACAGCGAAAACATACCACAGGGGTAATTTTTAACATGAACTCAAGATAACGTATTATGAATACTTGGATCCTTAAAGTTACACGAATCTCGATATAATTTTAGAGTTCTCAGTTTTGACCTGGCCGCTGCACAAACTGCCGGTAATCAACAAGAAGCTCAGGCAACTACTAACGAAAATAATTTCCTATTGTCCGAACCGACGCAAATAGAAGCTTCTTCCGACGGTCCTATAACCGTGACAAAGACCGTTTTAGATACAAGTACACCATCAGACGATGAGACCATGCAAGACACTATCGTCTCTCCTGACACGGATTCGCTTCATTCTATAAACATTTCTCCGGAGCACGTGCAAAAACCCGCGATAGCCAAATTGGGACCCCGAGGTAGCTGTACCAACAGTATCGTCAGTACAGATAGCATGGTTTCCGAAACTTTTGATTCCAGGAGTTACACCGTGCGAAATAGCGAGAGCGAAATTGGTAAGCGAGTACTCACCAATGTGACAAGCATTGTAAAAGCGTTACTTTGTATGTAATTCATATCTAATTATTAGATAATTTCTCTCACACTTTTCAGGGCAAATAGACAGCGATATATTTGACTCCACGAAAAGATCGGAAAGCTCGGAGATCGGGCACATTGACTCGCCGGATAATTCCGATATGCTTTTCAGCGAAACTCAACATTCGGAAAGCGGTTTGGAGGATTTAAGCTCCCTCGGACAAGATGTGATCAGCGCGATAATGGGCGAGAAGTATGATTCTGTCAGAGAAGGCTTAGAGATCGAAGAGTCGCATAGATATTGCGGTTTAGCTCAATTCAGCGAAAGTAACGACATCGGAAGACAATCGTTCAAGAAGGGCACAAAAAATATGAAGACTGATAAAGAGGTAAATGAGTATTTTGGTTTTTAGATTTACATTAAATGTGTGAAATTAATGCGTTTTCTATTATTCAGGCAATGCTAAGTAAATATAAAACGGACGGTTTGACAACGTGTGTACGTGTCTCAGGGATTAAGTCGACGCAATCTGTAGAGACGAACGTAGTACCGGTATGCTTTCCCGTCACGCAGACCAGTGAGAAATGTTCCATAAATTTTCCGCCACAGATCAGTGTTTTCGTTGATCCACCAAGCCCATCGTTATCAATTGAGAGTCATCACAAGCTTAATTTAGATCCTCACGACAAGCAATACAGTAGCGGCAACAGTATGGAAAGGCGTAAGTTTGATCAACTGAATTATTATTACACGGCAATTACATATTCTTCTTAGATCTTAATGATGTTTCTCACAATGTAGTAAGTGTGGAGCTACCCGACTCTGGCTTCTCTCCGCAAGCTACACGGCGTATAAGCAGTGGCAGTTTGTTGAAGGCATCGGAAGTTGTGTCGTTGGCTGCAACTACCGCTCGTCTAGGTGGCTCGAGCATGAGCTTGCGCCACGAAAGAGCGAAATCTGTGGATAAGACAGAGGATGTGAAAAAACTTCCTATTATAAATCCTTTGGTTCGATTGCCTATGTGGCCAAGTAAGTCAAAAATGCAATGTTGAAATGCAATGTAATCTTTTCCATATTATATGAATATTTATGTGTCTCCTGTAAATGTATAGATGTAAGTGGCGGAGCTGGTCTCATCAGTCAAGCATTACTGGCAAATGCGGATGCTCTGTGTGCAGCGGTATCGCCTTTAATGGATCCAGATGAAACATTGATGTAATTCACACGTTATTTTATATATATAATTTGACATGCGTACACATTTCACGAATCTTTTTTTTCTGTATCACAGGGAAGGTTACTTCGAACGATGCGTCATGAACAATTACTTCGGTATCGGCATAGACGCGAAGATCAGTCTCGACTTCCACAATAAGAGAGAGGAGCACCCTGAGAAATGTCGATCGCGCGCCAAGAACTACATGTGGTACGGTGTCTTGGGATCTAAACAGTGGATACAGAAGACTTACAAAAATCTTGAGCAGAGAGTTCAGCTGGAGTGCGATGGTCAAAGGATACCGTTACCTTCTCTGCAAGGGATCGTTGTATTAAATATACCGAGGTACCTGTGACAATAAATATGTATATCTATATACAATTTTTAATGATCTAACGCAAACGTTTGTTCTCTAATGGCAGTTTCATGGGCGGTACAAACTTCTGGGGAGGTACGAAGGAAGGGGATCTATTCTTAGCACCGTCGTTCGACGATCGTATATTGGAAGTAGTGGCAGTTTTCGGATCTGTTCAAATGGCTGCTTCGCGACTCATCAATTTGCAGCATCACAGGATAGCCCAATGTCAGACGGTCCAGATTAATATTTTGGGAGAGGAGGGTGTTCCTATACAGGTCGATGGTGAGGCTTGGATTCAACCACCTGGTATTATAAGAATTATACACAAGAACCGCATGCAAATGCTTTATAGAAATAGGGTAAGTATCTGTCATGGTTCCTTGGGAAACGTAGCTTTGATTTGTCTATATAAGCGAGAAAATATTTTGTATCTCAGGCACTCGAAACCTCATTAAGAGCATGGGAAGAGAAGCAGCGCAACACGTTAAGCGCCGTAACTCAATCCGCTTCCACTATAAGCAATGCATCGCAATCGCAGTCGCAGGCACAGTTGCAAATATGTAATAAACCTCCTCAGTTGAGCGATGAGGAACTCAACATTCTATTCAATTTCATTGAGGCCGTAACGACCTTGGTCAAGTGGGTAAAACTGTTAATTATATCACATCCAAGTCTGGAACCAGATCTATACCAAGTAGCCTCGCGAACAGCAAATGCGCTTGAGCAAGTACATCCGGACGGTAAAATCTTGCAAGGAGTGAGTTTTAACCAGAGAATATTAGAAATCTACTACGACTATCATCTACTTACTTTCTTAGTTTTTCTATTTGTTAATAGATAAGCCTGAGACCCATGGTGACCGAGTTGGTATCAAGCGCGCGGCAATTGTATGAGGAATCTTGTGAGTTACTGCGAGATAAAGCCCATAATTTGGTGAGCATATGAAATGTTGTTACTGTAAGATATCAATAACGAATTGAATTAAACCAACAGTTATTCCTCTCTATAATGCAGAAATTACGAGAGGATTTAGAAAACAAGTTGTCCCTATCTCTAGCTAGTATGGAACAGGAATTACGAAAGTGTACCTTTGACGAAGGAGGCACAGGACTGGTTTACTTGCAAAATATTCCCATGGACGATCAGGTATAGTTCTTTCTTATGCTTTTTTAATGCACTCTGCTGTTTTAAGTCAATTATTTTAAGATACAAATTATGAAATTAACTATCGTTACGTATTTTGTCATGTATCTTGCATCGTGATAAAGTTTATACATACATTTTGTGATATTTACTATATATACATTTAATTGACGGAATAGCAAATATTAACTAAATTTAATACTTAAAGTATAAAAAATGTTTGTTTTATAGATATTCAACTATTTGTTTGCAAATGTAATTTAATTAAACAATTATTTTTATATTGAGAGATTTTGGGAGGTACAATTAATTTTTCTATTTATTCTACTTATAGTACGTAGATAATAATTTTTCACAAGGTTATTAAAATCGAACGAAGCGAATTGAGACGATAAAATTAACGATAAAGTCTTCCATTATCTATTTCATCTGATTCGTATTCGATATTCCATCTTGCCAGTATATTCCAAAAGAGAGATGATTATTAAGAGCGCTATTCTTGTAAATAAGTTTTGAGAGAGAACTAGCTAGCTAGTTGGGCAACACGAAGATACGTAATATTATGAAAGCACCTCTCTTTATATATGTTATACACACAAAATTTTACAATCTCTTTTGAGAGAAGTTTACAAATTCATTATGCGTAAATGTCGTTTTCAAATGATAATTAATAATTTATCCTATGCTTTGTTTCGGATTGATTGAGTGCTCAATCCCAGTGCTGGTAATATGCTTTTAAGTATTAATGCTTATGTGCCATTAGAGAAATAGAATTAGCATTTGGAGACTTAGTTTTACAGTGTAGCGAAATATGATGCTGGTTATTTTTTGTACACGTGTATGTATGTGCGTGCGTGCATGTTGTATCACATCTGCTGAGAGATGGGATTGCCTAGCTTTTATTTGTTTATTCTCGCTTGCGGTTCTATTATCTATTATAATTTACAATGAGACGTAACGTATATTGTGCGATATTTAGCGACGCTTAGCTACCTATCTTGAGTTATATTAGCAACACATAACGCAACACATCCGATTATGCACTTGAATTATACGCAAGCTAATAGCTATGATACTTTTGCTTTTGTTATCGCGCCTCCGCTGTTTCTCATGATTTCGCGAGAGTTTGCTGCACTGTTTAATTAACGCTGTAACAACGAGAGGGGAATTTATATGAGTTTTCGTGATTTTATATGAGTTTCATGAGAGATGTATACAAATCTTGCTATGAAAAGTACAGAGCAATAAATATATAATGGAATATCTTATATATATTGTCTCATTAATATATACCGTATATACCGAAAGTGTATGTCTATATCTGCGATACTTGCGCGACTTTGAATCACACTATCGCAAACGACCCTAGGCCATTCGAGAGAGCTACCTTAGTATGCCTGAACGAATTCGTTATCACGTAATCCCGAGTGCAAATCTCTACTTGCATATGATTAGCATGATGTCTCTAACGTATGCCGTATAAAATAGCATACCCTGCATACCGCTTTACTACTAATCTGACTAACCGTGTACTAACCGACATCTCGAACTCTGGATCTGCAGGGAGATAAAAAAAATCGTCATCGAGGGTTGTTCTGGTTAAAGTTCCGTCGCTTCGCTGGTAACTCGGGCGGCGCGGGTCATCCGGCACGAGATCAGGTCACGACGTGGGGCGTGCAAGAGGTCTGCACCTGGCTAGAGAATCTACAGCTGGGAGAATACGCTGAGAAATTTGTGTCTCACGATATACGCGGTAGAGAGCTATTGACCCTAGCCCGTCGAGATCTAAAGGAGCTGGGCATCACCAAGGTGGGGCATGTTAAACGCATCTTACAGGCCATCAATGACCTCAACAATTGAGTCACTGAGACACGTTACTGATTGTGAGTCGCGTTCACGTAGAAACATAAAAAATTCTGCATCTCCGAAGCGAGGAATACGATCGCGTAGGTAGGTAGCCGGCAGTAGCGAAAGAGAGTTCGTATTTCTGGAGTTTTATTCCAAACGCGCTATTATAAGTCGACAGGACGGAAGAAGATAGCTTACAATTAGAATCGGGTACTTGACAAAGAGAACTTTCATAACACACAAAATAAGTCTATCCGAGGATAGATAGATGGATAGACATATTATATTTTTGTTCTAAAACGTTAATTATGTTAACCACAATCCTCCCGACCCAAGTGACATCGTAGGTATTAAACGAAAGGGTAATGTTCATTACGGTAAATATTACCGTGGAAAGAAAGTATCCTTCTAAGCTGACTGTTACTGTATGGAAGGAAACCACTTTGCCTGTGCCAAATATCTATTCTACACATACTAGAATTAACAAGAAGCAAAAGCTGAATTTGTTATGCAGCGACAAATTTACAGGGCAATTCTATTTATATATCTAGACATTTTGTGTGTGTGTGTGTGTGTGTGTGTGTACGTGCGTGCGTGCGTGCGTGCGTGTACAAAGTACAAAATATGAGACGCATCATCCCCCAAGGGGATGTATTTTACTTAATTCTCTTAGCGAGGCGTTATAGAATCCATGACGAAGACGAAAGTCTCGTATAAACTGCACACACGTACGGAGTAGATATTCCTTGTAAAAAAGCAAACTTTTTATATCACTGACTATTATTAAGATAACTTACAATGTCTCGGGTATATTTAGCAACTGCTGCGTGTATTCCTACCATTTGAAATTGATGAGTTTTACACGCGGCACGAATATCTTAAATTCGCGAGTACCGCATACTTGGGAAAGCGTTTCTTATATCTTTCACGAAAATCAATTTATATTACATCTGTATTCTTTAACTTGTCAATTTCGGTCAATTTGTTTCGTCTTCTATTACTTCTTTCGACTTTCGAGCAACTTATAGATAATATAGATAATATATGATGACAGGACTGTATAATCCTGTAATTATACACGCAGATTTTCGGCTTTCTCGGTTGTTTATCTCGGTTGTTTGTTAATGATTAGTTCGAAAAGCAATGCTTGGGCCAAGATGTATTATGAAAGTGATTTTACATATATCCCCTTATGGCAATAAAAAACGATAATTGAGAAGAGCTAGAAATGAAAAATGTATGCTATAGTAGTTCTAAAAAGTTGGCAAAAGAGTTATTGTGTATATAATAAGAATATTTTTCTTCTTTCTACGGATTCGCAGGTTGGGTTCCTTGTTTTGCGAGCTTCTTGCCCTGCTTTCTTAATAAAACTAGTCTTCACTATCTTATCTGTGTTGATTTATAAATTTATCTATTTTTATAATCTGTAATATTCTCCAATAATCGATGATTGCTCGTGTAATAGTACAATTATTTACATAGAGTCGCTCGCTGCTAATTTTCTATCAGCAAAAAAAATCAAATATTATTGCTATAATCATATTCACAATCGAACAAGTTGCAGTGCAATTTTCCCCGCTTTCTGACAATTGTTTGTTCGTATGTCCTTACTTCGATATTATGTGATAATTAAAAAATCTCGATATGAAAACGTATTTGTATTACACTTTTAGTATTATACATTCCGTAATACGTAGTACTCACAGTTACAAATAGATGAACATATTGTAGTGACACTTAGACATTTACAATTAGTCTTATACGATAAAACAAATAATAATATGAATCAACATACAAACGATGATATTAGCTAATGAAACTTAAAACGAAGTCTAATCAAACTACGCGATTACTATATAATTATACAGAGAATGCTATTCTTATCGTAACAGAAGAATGTAAACTCTTTATTTAAGCGATGTAGATTACCACAGGTTCTAATGTTCTAATGTTAATGCATTATGACGACTTACTTATTTTTGTCTTTTATACAATGTCTTTTAATACAAGACACTAACGAACTTAATTTAACAGCTTATTTGTGCAATATAAAAAAAATGTCTTTACATTTCGATGTATATCTAAAAGGACAAAAGTGCCTATATTCTAGGAGTCACTAAATCTTACATACAAACAAGGAAAACGGACGTAAAGTCTATATGTTACATATACATGAATGTTACATGCATTAATCACATTGCATATTATCCTCTTTTTATTTTTAATTTAGAAATACGAAATTATATAATTCGTGCAATATCTACAGGTGTGTGTTTTTGTCTTATGTAACTTTACGAAAATTATGTCATTATGCGACAAAACGTTGCACCTCAATAGATAACATTATTGCAATAATGTAATGCAGTATTACGTAGAATAATATTATATTCGGTAACTTTTAATTTATACAATGTAATGCATCTTTGAGGAAGAATTAAAAATCATTCAGAATTATAACGTTCAAGTAATATTAATTAACTTTTTTTTTACATGTAATTTTATTATTTCTCTCTTGGAAATAATTTATTGAATATCTAAAAACTGAATCAATTTTTCTAGAGAAGAAAAGAAAATGATAAGTTAGATAATGATTATGCCTTCTTAAAACTAACACTTTAAACCGTAATCTCTATATTTATTTAATACCCTGTCAATTTTTATAACTTTAAGTCTTCTGCTCTCTCCCTTTTTATATATATGTATATAGAGATAGTTCTGTCACTGTTATATCTCATGTATATTCCTCAGATATTTCTGCAGTAAGATTACTAACGTATACAGAATTGACAATCTCGTATTATCGTGCGTAACCAACACGTGTATAATAAGGATCGTATTATTATAATATACACATATTCCTTCCCAGAGTGTGTACACGTTGTTTTATATACTTATTAAAATAAAACAAATGACAAATGTACCTCACAATTTACGATGAAATGTTGGAAAGGTGCGCGTGCGTGTGCGTGTGTGTGTGTTGATATACAACCAAACATATTTAATCGTATTCAACTACTGTTCCTAGGGATATATGCCGTTTTACTATACTATATTATTAATAATGTATATGTAATCGGATCCACAAAGATAAGGAGTCCGAAGGAGTTTGAAAAGAATAGTAGGTATTCGTAGAGTTTTCTAGGAACCTACTTGCACCTGATGTACCTTTTCTAAACATTTCTTTCACTTGGGACGTATCTTATACTTTTTTTTATGTATGCATTCGCGGGAACATTTTATCTGTGATAAATTTTGCGTGACCGTTTGATCCGTTGATTTAAATATGCTATTATTACGTAATTCTAAATGGACGAGCAGACGTGCGCGCGCGCAAAGATATACAATATGTGTGTATCTTTTCTTTCCTTATTACTTTAGTTGTGCGTTAATTTTAGACGTTCCTGTTTTTAGAGTTATCACTGACTAAATCTTCGAAATATATGTATAAAAGCAGTGGTATTATATATACAGTCTACATATGGAATTAGATTTTAAAATTCATTGCTTTAGAGAATATTTGCGTTTGTTTATAGTGAATAATCTGAAAACTTTTAAAACTGTTTGAAATATATATTTGTTGATCAAAACAATTCGTGAGAGAGATTGAAAAATTCTAAACTATTTTGTTATTACAAATTTTAATTTTTTTTGTTGGAAAAATTCACCAGGTAAATATATTCCTGTTTTGCAGCTTCTTCGACTAATTTGTTTTTAATAAAACTTCCTATCAAACAATTGATAGATACATTTTATAGTTTTAAATTGAAAATAGTATATAGATTGATGGATATGTACATCCAGAAGACATAGCAAATCTCCGGTTCACAGAGTAGGACTATAAAAGTAAATTACAACATAAATCTAAAGCTACTGTGATAAAAACTAATCTATAATGCAAGATGCACAAGAGAAGTTATCGTCTCTACGATATAAAAAATATTATTTATCCGAATATTTTGGCAATGTACAAGATTTATTTTAATCATAAGATTTTCTTATGTCTTAAGATGAAAATATGTCAAGTTTTTTAACATTTAGATTTGTATATAAGCTTAAATGTGTATACATGAAGATGTAAATCAGTCTGTGTCAACCACCTTTGTTTATATAGTTTCAATTTTGATTATAACTTATATTTGATTACAATATTCTGGAATTGCACTCTGAAGACAACTAAGGATTTATATTAAGTAATACTCAATTTTACTGTCTTTTTCATTTTATTCATTTTGTATTATTTTTATGTACAGATACTATTTTGGAGCTCAAGGAAAAAATATTTATTAATTTGTAGCAACACAGGCCTTACGCAAGCACAGACTTATATTTGTTTTAAAATTGGTTTCATAATGATTTTACACAAGAAAGCCAAACTTTTGAGGAAAGATAATATTTTGTCCGAACAATTCAGAATCGTTATGATACCAGGCATATCAATTGGTAATTTATCAAGCAATATTTTGAAATTGATACAATAACAGGATTTATAAGTATATTAATGTAGCAACATTAATAAATACCAATTTAGTAATCTGTTTTATTGTAATCAAAATAGACATCTAATGTTGGTCCACCATTCTTATCTACAATTTTTCCCATTTCATTCTTCATCAAAGAATTTAATTATTGCTATAAAACATGTTTTTTTCTATGACATTTTCAGATTTTGTTTTAAAAACTACAATGCTAATATCAAATGTGCTTTCTAAGCATTTTAATATGCATGTGTTATAAATCCTGTGTTGTACAAGGAAAGTCTCGCATTGTATCGAAAAAGCTATTAAGAATAAAAACGTGTTCAATTTGTTATACATCTATTTTCGTCAAGATAATTACGCATAATTTCTACATGTATTAATCTTTTTGTATCTCTTAAGTGGATAAATATTACAAATAATTCACGCTGTGTATTAAAAAATCACTATTCTATAATAAAGTTAAATCTCAAAGTTCTATAGTTCAGAGTTTCTACATTATTTTCTTAATAAGCTATTTATTCAAAAGTTGTAAAAAATGTGACGAATGGTAACATTATAAAATTATTAATATTTTTGTTGGTTAATGTTATTTGAGGTATACATTCTTATGTTTTTTTTTTTATAAAAACGCGCGTACGCGCACGCACACACACACACACACACGCACACTAATAATAAACATATTAGCAATTTAATCCAATATACCGACGAAAATTCACATCATTTTACAGATTTTTTGTATGTATATATGAAAAAACGTATTTTACCTTTACCTTTGACAAGCACAATTTTTCAATTTACAATTAAATCACATATATAAATTCTCAAGACACGCAACGCTGTAATCGCAACAACGTTCTGTCTTTTCCCAAAATTTCTATCATTTCAGCAACAGGTGGTCCGACCTATGATATTATATATAGATTACATATATTGATATTTTTTCCCACAATAAAAGTAAATTCGGGTGCTATATTTACCTTTACGCCGCTTATAATGCTTCTCAGAGTTTTCATTAAAGCAGCGAATGGAACTCCGTTCTTCTTGGCAAAATTCTTCAGATACGGCGCCATCCAATCAATCTTGTAATTACTAGCATCTATTTCAACCAATTCCGCGTTCAATAGTTTAATCGCGTCTGAAATAATAACATGTAATGACTGCTTTGACAAATGGGACTCGATACCTTTTTTGTGCAAAGAGAGATATCATTACCTGAATATTCAGCTTGTTTAATATTGGGCATAGAAGATGGAACAATCCATAAAAATGCTAAATCTTCTTTGACGAGATCATTGAGTGTCGATATTCTATTCTGTGCCCACTTTAATGTAGTTAATATGTGATTATCATCCAATTGCAAATTTCCATCATTTTTCCTAAAATAGAAATAATACAAACAAATTTCTTGAATGAGTAAAAATACTTTCAACAATGCTTCTATATATATATGTATATATAGAATTAAACATACCATTCGGCGAATGCTTCTAACACTAATTTTTTAATTCTCTCAATAAAAAATTTATGGTTTTTTTCATTTTGTAGTAAATTTGTCATTTCCAATTTGTTAAATTCCAATAGTTTCTCAGGCATAAGTTTGCCAGAACTCGATTTTATTTTATTGATGTCAAACTGGAATGGCAAATAGAATGTATGTGATATGTGACTCCTATACATGTGTTTTCCAAGAAGAAACTTAGTTTCCTCCAGTAGCAATTACCTGTTTAATTAATTCTTGATAACTGTAAAGATCTTGGCTCTGCCGTTCTCCGTGGAAACCACCACCAGCCCCTATCACATAATTCAACAAGGCTAATGGAAAAATACCCTGTTTTCTAAATGACTCGACCTTTATGTCACCTTGTCTTTTCGACAACTTGGATCCATCTGCGTTCAATATTAAAGGTAAGTGTCCATATATGGGAGGATCCCAGCCAAGTGCTCTGTAATAGATAAAATTTATAATACTTCTAATTATAAGAATTTTATACGAGATTTAATTATCTCAAGTAAAACTACTTATATACTTACTTATAAAGCATAATATGTTTAGGCGTAGAAACTTGCCATTCAACACCCCGTAAGACATGAGATATTTCCATAAAATGATCATCGACTACATTTGCAAAATGATAAGTAGGATAGCCATCTGATTTTATGATAACTGGATCTCCTTCAGACTTGTTAATATCATGCAACACATCTCCGTAAACTATGTCACGAAAGGCTTCCGGCGTGGACGACAACTGAGATATTCAACAAAAGCAACTGCTATAAATAAATCTACAACCATCAGTCGATCCTAACTTATCCGTCGATCTGTGTCGAGACATACCTTAAATCTAATACAATAAGTCGAGTCCTTCAGGAGCATTTCCTTAATTTTATCCTTAGCAAGATGCCGACACCTGTTGTCATACTTGGGTACTTGTCCACACTTGATCGCCTCTTTCCTCAACAATTCCAGCCTTTTTTCCATACAAAAGCAATAATAAGCAGATCCATCGTTCAAGAGTTTGAGTACCTGCTCACTGGAACAAATAATAGATTTGTAAGAAAGACTGAATACATTAGACTGAAATTATTTAGGATTCTAGGTTTTAGTTTTCCAGGAAACATAGCGTTAACAGGATGCTGACAGATTCAAGCGAAATTTGCCACTTTGCAATCATTCAAAAATAATATAGCAAATTCTGTTTAAATACTTGTATAATTCAAGCCTCGCGGACTGCAAGTAAGGGCCCACAGGACCACCTCTGGTAGGATCTTCGTCAGGTATAATCCCTGCCCACAGCAAATCATCCTGGAGTTTTTCTATTGTCCCAGGAACTGTCCTTGTCCGATCGGTGTCCTCGATTCTCAGAATAAACGTGCCGTTATTGCTACGTGCGAACAAATAATTGTACAGCGCAGTACGCAATCCTCCTAAATGCAAGTGGCCTGAGAAACGAGCACAAAGTGAATGTAAGACTCGGTGCCCTAGGACGAGGCAGAGAACCGAGAAATTAGTGTCGGACGTGTCGGTACTGCCTCGGCCTCGGCAACAAAATTAAGAGCAGAGAAGAGGAAACCGTAATAACCCGGTTACCTCTTCTTCGGTGCGACGATCGTTACCGGTGGGGCTGGGCGCGAATCTAACCCTCACGTGGTACTTTTTGAAGAAGCGTTTCTGCAACAGCTGGAAACTTATCGCGCGGAGGCCGTGGAGACCGCGGAGTACGCTACTCTGCATCCTTGTTCGCAACGCGACCTCGTCAACACTCGTCAATACTCGTCAACGAGTCGCGAGGTTATGCCTTGCGTCTTGTGCGCAACGCAACGCGTATGTAGTCATGTAGTGTATGTACATACATACAATTTTTTTGTTTTAGGGTTATATCCTTTGGGTGAGGGATTTTATAGTGCATATTACGCACTACGCGAATTTGGTTTCGACCACGTGGTTTCTTCTTCGTCTTCTATTGGCGCCAACTATACCCTATTGGTTAGCATCGGCCATCGGCCATACCACCGACACTTTCGACGACGACGACGCCGACAACGGCGGAACCTAGTTCTCCGCTCCGCCCGGTTCCGAGTTCTGATGAGTGCCGAAAGTACGGCATGGTGTAGCACACTTTTCTCAGTATATCCGCGTGAATTTGAATATTTGAATTCGCGCGCGACAACTTTAGGTTGATCGCTTCTTGCGTCAAGATGCATATATACATATATAAGGTATTGAAAGTTGCGGGAACCTCTATTTTCGCTGTCTCCGGATAACGAACGCGGGTTCGAACACTTGTTACGTCGTTGCAGGGAGAATAAATGAAAGATAATTGAGTCGGGACGATTCCAGCACTGCTGTGTTGTGAAATCGATCACTTTAATTCTCTGTTCCTTTCGCGTTATAAATATTACATCTAGATTCGAATCTTATAAATATTACGTCTAGATTCGCATCTTCTCTTCGATATATACCTTCTCTCTCTCTCTCTCTCTCTCTCTGCGCTACCCATCGTATCGGGCTTAAAGCACGTAGATTGTATGTACACTTATAAACTTCGTAAACAAGCACTTAACAGAAAACAGCAGTGGACACTGCTGATCGGATGATTCTCCCTTTACACAGTCTTTCGTTAATTCGTTACGTATATTTACATCCTAGTTTCGAGTGACGATACAACCGTATTACAATTATAATGCAATGCTGCATAAGTGACCGCGCGATCGGGACAACTGTATCCTGCGCACGATCATTATATGTATATGTCACACGCGGTCATATTTTACACTTCTCTTTCACCAAGCAACTTCCGAATATGCAAGGGTTGTTTTAAAAATAAAACGCGGACTTCACATTACCGATTTTGGCGCCGAGATTTGACGAAACTTAGCTCCATTCTAACGCATGCACGTGTGACGTTCGTCTAATAACGTCGAAATAATAAAGAAGATTGAGCAAACAATTTCGTTAAGTGTAAAGGTTTTCACAAGTCTACACCGGCTCTAATAAAAGCAGACTGATACACAATCCTTCGAATGAAGAAAAAAAAATTGTTATCATTACTTTATAACGCGACGTATATATACATGAACATGATTTGCACGTAAAGTTCTCTTCCTTGTCGTATATATCGTCTAACGTCCTAACGAAAAAATAAGCATATACTTACATTGCGCGTAATTCAGGACTGTAAATATGGTCGGGACATTCGGATGTTAATCCGAGTATCTGCTAATAGAGATTCGATTAATCAATTCACCCTGAATTGTTCGATTGTTGATACAAATTCAAATACGATTCGAATCTCAATAATAAATACCCATCCAAGTTGACGAGGTTCGAATCCAAATTGTCTATTTGCGCAAACGTATATAATGATTAATCCGTATATCATATTATCCATATAGGTATTTACAGCCCTAGCGCAAATAAATATATACTTGTGGTATATTTTGCGTGTAAAATCAAAAATTTGGCGTGAATTGAAAAGGACAGATTAGAGATCACGAGGTGGAATGCTGAGACGGGGTGAGGCTGCCGGTATGCTCGGGGCTGTGCTTCTGCTTTTTCCTCTTTTTCTCCTTCTTTCGTTTCTTCCTAGCCTCCTTTTCCTCGTCGTGTCTTTTCTGTTTCTTATGCTTCTTTTCATGCGTATCGGAACCACCTACGTCCGTCGTCGCGGTCTCCTGTCCACTGAGCACCTCCCCAGGCTTGTGCTTGTGTTTCTTATGCTTATTTTTGTGTTTTCTCTGAGGGGCTTGATTTATGTATCTATATTGTTCTGGTAGCTGCAAAATTATATTAAGTATGCTACTTAGCAATTTGCACACATACTTGATTATTTTTATTTTAGGAAAGCAATATATTGATAGATATATTAATAATAATTAAGCATATATTTAATGTAAGAAGAGAAGAAGAATACTTACTGGGCCAGGATGCAATCGAAAACCAGCAAGCTGTACACTCGTTAAAGGCAATAGCTCTTTACCGCCTATGGGAGGTTTCTCAATTACCGATCTCAGTGAGCTTAAAAAGAAAGAAAAGAACGAAAACATCAAGTACAATCACAAACTTGTGACGTTTCGACACTCTTGTGCAACTTAAATTACCTATTATCTTGGTGTCCAGGTCTGTCTATAATACCAGGCAAGTTTGGCAGAAAAGATGACAGTTGCTCTTTCAGCTTTTTCCCACTAAACTTGCTATATGAGTGTTCTAGGCCGTAATAAGCCATCAAATTTGTTGCTCCAGTGAGTTCGCTTTCCCCTAAAAGAGAGAGGTACATTTATTTATATACAATTTTGAATCAAGTTAAAAGAAGAAAAAGATTTTAATATATAGATCTATAGATTGATTTTTTTCCCTTTCTACTTTTACGATTCTCTCATTACCTGGAGGTTCCTTCATCAGATAAAATGGCCCACTGTGGACAATGGAAGGATTCTTCCCGAGGGAAATGGTTGTCTTTAGCGTTCCCGTAGAATCTTGCCGAGATACAACTGGAGACCGTGCTCCCCTTGGCGAGGACTTGGGTGAGTATTGCTCCACTTTACTGCGAAACTGATCGCCCATCATCATCCTGTCGCTTCAATTTTGCTCACCTTCACCAAAAGTAATGCAATCAAGGACCACCTCCTGCAGGCACAGAGGAGTTATCGCTTTTTCGCGAAAGAGAGAAAATCCGACGATTTGAACTCGATCGTAGTCGGCGAACTGGCGAACCGGTGTAGACGCTACTCGAACAAGTTGGATCTCTGGAATTTCAAACTCGAAACTCCAGGCTCGGTTAGAATGGCCAAGTGATCCACGCTACTTGATCTACGGTTTCAGCAACGTTGCAACACGACCGTATCCGACGTCGACCGCTGAAAGACAAGAAAGGCGATCGAGTTTGCTCGCGAAGAAATCGTGAATTGCTCGCATCGCCGTGCGACTCTGAAGGCACGTCAACACTCCGGAATCCTTCTCTATGACTCTCTCCACACTCTACAAGTCTACACTCCACCGATCTTTACAACTTTGCTATAAAGCGCGAGAATCAGGTATTTCAGCACGACCGTATCCGCCGATCCACCGCTATCAATGCTTTCCTCCGTCGCTCTCGCTGGCCGATAACGCTCCTGTACGCAGGCTCTACGCAGGTAATAACATAGAAAACGCAGGACAGCTAATCGGATCCACTCGACGCTGTTCGACGCTCCTGACGCTCCTCGATGCTCCTCGATGCTCCTCGACGCGCGACAGACTCTCTAAAGGTGCGATTTCATTGACGCTAGAAATCAGCGGCAGCGTCAAGAAAATGTAGTGGGGGAAGAAGTTCCGTTGAATTTTGCGGTATGCTAAAAAGTTGAGACGGTCTGAACTTCTTCCCCCACTACATTTTCTTGACGCTGCCGCTGATTTCTAGCGTCAATGAAATCGCACCTTAAAGCTCTCTCCTCCTCGCATCAGTGCCATGCCATCAGCCATCAGCCATCAGTCAGTCGCATGGCGCACCCACTCGCACCTCGCACTCTCGCAGTCCTCGCTGGTCCTCGCACCTCGCCTCGCACCACCTCGCACACAGTCGTGAGTCGTTACGTTACTGTTACTGTTAACTGTTAGCCACGCACGCACTCTCACTCTCCACACCTTGATCCCTTCATACACCATGAAATGAACCTGGTGGATCATATGTATTTATGTACATACACACATACATACGTATATACGTATATAAAGTCGATGCGGATTCCTGCGTGGGCTTTTCTTGCCGTAACTCCTGTGCTGTAAGCTGTATAAGCAGTATGGCCTGTATGGCAACAGAGAGAAACCTGGAGAAACTTGAGAGCGGCCACTTTTTTTTTTTTTTTTTTTAATTATTTATTATAAAAATACAAAATATATACCAGTGGGAACAAGCCTATTTGGCACGAGAGCAGCCACCGGAAATCATGGCCTGATGCTGCCCTCCTGAGAAAGTAGTACATATACATACACATACAACTCAACTATACGTTTCGGTACATAGTTCCGGTTCGTGTCCGTGCTATCAGGCAGTTCGGGCACTAGCATCAGATAAAGCAGATTCAAGCGTGTTCCGAGTTCCGAGTTCCGAGTTCATGTTTGTTCATGTTCTAGCGATTGAACAAGGAGGTTAAGGTTAGGCGTTCAAATCGGAATCTCCTCGTCGCAAAAATCCATGAAGATAAATAGGATATTGAAATACGAAACTAAAACAGCGCGAGGTTCGATTAATTACTTGACCATTGCTCAAAACGGCTGAGAATGTTACTATGGAAGATTGTTATGTCGCGCGATTAATTGTATTTGTTGACGAGTTAAAATGTAACGAGTGAGTGTTGTTAATCGTGGTTTCTCACCGCAGATGAATCCTGTGCTACGCACCGTACGAGCTTGCGTCCGCTTCGCGAGACACGCCAAATACAGTACTCTACCTTCGGAAGCGGTAATATTTACGGAAGACGATCGCATGGTTGTCTGCTGGCATCCGGAGAAACCGTTTCCGTACGAGTGCTCTTTACCTCTGCCCGAGGAGAAACCCGACACCGCCGTACTGTGTATCGGAGACAAAGACGTCGCGGACGTTTTTAGGAAGAAGAAGCCATATCAGATTGTGGAAGAGTTGGCAAAAATCACATACACCACCAAGCACAGGTGGTATCCCAGGAGCAGAGATAAGAAAGCGAAGAAAACGGAACCTGACAGGCCATATTTGTAGTATTCGAAAAGGATTTGAGAGGTTTCTTGGCAAAAAAAAGTACTATTTATTTAATTCTCCTTACACATGTAGTTGTACTTTGCAAAACATGTATCAGTAAATGTACAAAGATAATTGTCACATCTGTCTGTGTATAAATTAACTGCATACATACTTGGTGTGCCTATTTCTTGCGAGAACTCACATACAATGTCATAATTCCATGTTTTTGTGTTACAAGTTAAACGGACATACGTTTTGCAGTCGTTACATACAAGATCTTAATATGGTCTATTTGTACTTTTTTAATGCAATTCTCTCTTTCTCTTAACTCACGGAGCAGTGTACATTCTTTGCCTCAACAATATTTTACATACGTATAAATATATATATTTATTTTATCAAATTGCACACAATCATTATGTATCCTACAAACTCGTTAACTAATTGGTGGAAACATTATAATCGTCACATTGTGTTATCTGCACATAAAAAAATTAATATACATCATATTTATATCTACATAGATTAAGTCTGATGGTCTGATGCGACATTTAAAACTGATTTTTTATATTACATCCATCTTGCTTCGCTTGCGTTACAAATGGTAAGGGAAGAGCTGACGCTCTCCCTCCTGCATAAAAATTTGCAAAGCTTTGTACAATAAGTATCTACCAAATTTCTGTTTTTCTTGCATGCTCCACGTTGCCGCAATGCCATAGTACTCTCCACCTTTGGAGTTTCCCAAATGTTCCTTTCCTATTGCATCTATCATGGCGGCCTCTCTTGTATAAGCCTCTACTGGGATAATATTTTGAAAAACATGCAAACAGATCACCCCATGATCGCTGTTCCACACATCGAGAATGCAGTTGATTTTTCTATTCGTACTGGTCGATCCATCCACCCATGTCTTGAAAGCGTCATAGAGATGAGCGAAAGGCCTGGAACGTTTTCCTTTACCAATGTAAAATATAGCACCAAGAAAAATCGACCAAACTTTTGATTTTGTAAGGTGAACACTGCGATTTGGTAGATCCTGCGTTATACGCGGATCTAATAGCAAGTAGGTAAAAGATGTTTTCGATGTGCCTTCGCGCCATCTTCGAGACGGATCTGGCGATGCAAATTCTTGAAATACTTGCTTCTCCAGACTTTTATAAGTATCCAGGTGATTTAACCAATCTCCAAATTCTAAATAAGGTCTGATTTCGTTGCTTAGCCTTGAGGTCTGATTTCTTGGAGCATTCTGCAGATTTGGCACGAATGAAGCAGGATTAGCATCCTTTATATTTTTTAAACGCAAAAGTCGTTTTTGATAAAGCTGCCTAGTCGTATTAGTGATTGGGCCAGGTTGATCGCCAAGCTGTCTAAGCTCTCGTCTAAGAGCAACGTCATCGATAAATAGTATTTCTTCTGGTAAACTTGGATGAGAAATGGATGTACTTGCAGCACCTGTAATAGCCCAATTATTTTTCAATGCTATCGATATAATGATCCTTTAAGATAATTAATAATAACATAAAAATTATGTATTTCCAACTTACCAGACATGGCCATTTTACTTCTGACATCACATTCACTTCTATCGGAAGTACTGAAAAATTGTTCGATAAGATTAACTTCTTGATAAACTTGATTCTCCCTTTATTACAAACAAACGAGTGCGATATGGCTCAACGATTCAATTTAATACAGATTACAGATTAAGTAAAAACGAAAATTGTAATTGTAATTTAAACTCACCTAAATGGTGTAACGCAAAGTCGCCGTTCTAATAAAACCACACCTTCTTCTGGATCTTCATATTTGTATTCTTGAGTGCTGATATATGAAAGCAGAGACCTGCAATTCACAACATTCAAGTAATTGTTCTTTCAGTGATATTGTTCTCAAGATATACTCACGAGTTATCTTCAGCTTTATACATATCCAAGTCTTTTGCTTTCAGTAAACCTGTCTCCTTGGAATCGGTACTTGTCGAGAAACATGATTTTTGGGAATCCGGTAAATAAATTTGTTTCTTACATCGTACAGGTACAGGTATAGATGTAGGTAAATTCGTAGCAGGCAGTGAATCATTTTCTACAGACGATTTACGTGACGGAGATACGTGAAATCTATCACTGTACCAATTTTTTGCATGTAAATTACAAGTCTTGCTTATATTCATATTTAAATCTTCATTTAATAATCTCTTAGTATCACAATCGACACAATCTACAAAGTTTTCCTTACGCAACAAATCAGACTCAATTGTATATGCAGATTTTGTATTATTAATGTCCACTGATTTTTCCAGTGTTCTGTCAATATTAAATATATTTTTTCCGACTGTTATAAATCCTGCGTTTACTTCATTATCTTCATACTTAACATATTTCTTATTGTTGCTAAAATTGTTAACAGGTTCGTTCTCTTTTGCAATTTGATTAAAAAAACTGCTATTTGCGTCGAAAAGATTTACGTCACTGTTATTGTCTGTTACGTCATTCTCGTCATATCTTCCTTCATCCAACTTTATTGCCAAATGGTTATTATATTGATTTTGTCGTTTTATTTTCGAATGTTTTTTAAAATTTGATAACGGACGTTCGCGCGCGGTACTCGTATCATCTAGAATGTCATAGCGAGTTGTATCTTCAGCTGTCTCGAAAAAGATTGTTTTATCCAAATCAACTGGCTTTAATGAATTATTACTATTATTCGAAATAAATTCATCAGAAGTGACGTCGCTTTCATACCGATGGCGATAAGGATTCAATCTTTTTTTTCTGCCGGAGTGAAACTTGTATATCGATCGTTTCTTTCTTCTTGGTGTTGATTGAGCGACACGTTTTTTGTACCAATTAAATTCAGAATATTGCAGTTGAGTTTCGTATTTGGGAGATTTCTTGAATAATTTCAGGGAATCCACGCATGACGTCTTTGTTAGATTTCTCTTCCTCATACAAACTGGGATAAAATTAGGCGATTTGCTAACAATAGAATCATTGCAAATATTCGATGGTGATGTTAATAAAGTTTTACAAGTGTTTCTTCTCTCTCTATGACTAGGTGTATTAAAGTTCGGTGACATGCTAATGATAGAATTATCCAGGATACGAGTTGGCGTTTGAGAAATTTTGCACTTTCTCTTGGGAGAGTTTTGTACGTTATACTTGGAGTATTGTCTTCTTGTACTCGGAGTGCCAAGTTTCAAGATATCTTTCTTTTCAAGGTTGTTGTTTATTTTACATTGGAAATTCTTTGATTTTCTTTGACAATATTTATATTTATATTTGTACCGTGCATCAGCAGCTCCCTTTAGATGGACGGACGTGTCGGAGGTGCTTGTCGTAGTACTGCTTTCCTCTTGTTTGTTTCTCTTGTAATTGTGTAAGGTCTCATTAATACTGCAGTTACTTGTTAACGACGGGGAAAGATGATTAATGATTTGACTGACGAGGCACTTTTCCTTCTGCATGACATCGGAAAGATGGAGATTCGCAAAGTCAAAATCGAGATCAACATAATACGGGTAATTTGGCATTCCTTTCTTAGATTCAGATTGCAAAAGATTATTCTGTATTTGAACAGTCGACATATGATTAGTTCTAAAGGGACATCCATCTAAATCCATCTTATTTGATGATTCGTATCTAGTTTCAACAACAGCACGTATATCTGGCACACGGCTCGAGTCTACAATCATTGAGAAGGAATCTGGCTTTGGAAGACAATTGGAAGAATCGGTAAGCGCACTCTTCCGCGTCACGTTATCCACATCTATCACCGTATCTCTCGACGCAACATATTCGGCAATTACGTCTCCATTAGCAACTAAAACCTTGTCTGCAATATTAAGAGCAAAGATAATAAATAGTAATTGAAAATTATATGTGGATTAAGTGCTCTAGTGCTGACACCTTACCAAGTACTATATTGTACTTTGGTTCATCATCCTCGTCTTGAATATTCTCACAGTGATTCGCGAGCATCGTCACAGCTTTAAAGTACTTGCCATCGAAGGCGTAGTGAAACGGACTGCGTCCATCATTGTCCAAGCATAACGGATCACCGCCATTCGCCAAAAGTAATCGTAGTATATTTATTCTGCCCCAGGCTGCTGCTACGTGAACCGGAGTCATCCCGTCTGCTGATCTAAAAATATATCGCACTTGCGTTTGCATAAATACGAAGGGGTCGTTATTTAATTATATTTTATTATATAGTTTATTAGTGAGTTCATATACCTGACATTGGGATTGCCGCCGTGACGTAGGAACAGCTTAGTCACTTGATCCGCGAATTCCTCCGAATCATTGCCGATAACTAAGTGAAACGGAGTAACTCCGTGAGTTGGAATCAAGACATTAGGATCCGCGTCTTTGTTTAGCAAAAGCGTTGCCACTTGTCTGTATAGAAAAAACATTTACAAGTCAAATTAATAATTTTTCAATATTCTTTCAACATGACAATCATTCTGTACCTTATGTTATTGTCCTCAAGTCCATCGCAGAGGGATGAAGCCAAAAATAGGTCACCTTTTGTTCTTGGTGTCGACAACATTCTCTCTCTCGTCCGAAGCGTCTAAATACTGTGTATACGGTATACCACGTGATTAATATCCGCTGAGGTATGATATGGTGACTTGAACTTTTAAGTATGACAGTTGTTCGATTTTATACATATTCCATTGTTGCAATAACAATGAACAACACACACAACGTGAACAGCAAGTGAAGATCACAATATACTGATCGATCAACTGATTGATGCATCTCGCTACTTCCGATTCCGAATTTCCGAGTAATTTCGAGTTCCGAGTTCCGAGCCGCTCCAACAAATCGAGAGATTCAAACTTTTATGTAACAAAACATTAATTGAAGGCAAATTTGAATTTGAAAGTTATAAATACCAGAACGTTGCAAGTTCATTGCGCTGATTGCGCATACAGCAGCCATATTTCTTTTTAAAATTTGGAACAAAATCTTCGATTGGCCATTGCTACAAACGAAACGAGTGTGCGCATTGGTGCGCATCCATGGCTGCGTTCCAAAATTCACTTCTTTTTAGTTAACTAAAATGCTATAGTATATGTGTATGTGACGTAAACTATAGATTTTAGTTATCCAGAGCAGCCCAGAGTGAATTTTGGAACGCAGCCTATGGAGGACATTTGTGTGCAATGTGCACATGATGTATGTATACATACATACATATATACATATATCGTTGCTACTGTGTTGGGTTGCAGGTTGCAGCAGTTGGTATAGTTCTTCCGATAAGCCATTTTCCATTCCACGTGCAATTTTATCTCTTACACGTGTGTGTACGTGTGTGTGTGTGTGTGTGTCTCTCTCTCCCTCTCTCCCGGGCGGTCACGAGAACGTCGAGGACGGACGTGAGGTTTGGCGCCAACATAACCTCGATCTGCGAACGGTTTTTAAATGCGACTTTCATCGATGATATTTCGGTAGCTCGCCTGAGAAATGAAGGAGCTAGAGGAAGCCAATTGCGAGGTAACGATTCACATAAAATATTCCAATTATCGAGATAACCTATCGCGATAATTTCCAACTATCATTTTTATATTTTCGGCACTTTGAGCCAAATTGTGCCGAAAATATAAAAATACATTTTATCGGAATATAATAATGAATGAGATGAATGAGGAAGGGTTTATCGCTTTTATTTGTACTCTCGTGCAGATTCGCAGGATCGTGAAACTTCAATTTCCTGTATCAAACTGGTTGAGGAACTTGGAGTACAGTCAGTCTACGAACCTCCAAGAGCACGACGTTAGCGATTGCCGTGGAGGATTTCTGCAAAATGCGACATACGCGTGGCTAAGTTACGGTTGCTACTTGACAGTCTTCAATGCGAAAACAGGAGAGAGCGTTAGCAGTTGGACGTTTCGTAGCGTCGTGACGTCCGTTTCTCAATTTCCTGCGCAATCTGGAGAATTTCCATTGCTGCTGATTGGAATAGATAATTGTGCGACCAAACTGAAAGATTCCTCTGGTTTGTTATGTATATTTGACTGTACTACGTCTCGTGTCTTGAGAGCTATTCGAGTAAGTATTTGTCGGGGGTTCTCTAAATTCTAAACTGTGCTCATTTTGAATCGCTATTAAGACTACTATGGGATATGTAAGGATTTTTGTGTACTTTGCATTATATGTATACGTACACATATACACATACATTTTACAGATGCCGTGTGGGATAGAACAAGTATGCGTTGTGGCGGGTGGTGCAGAATGGGAGGAATTCAATGATAAGAGACCTGATAATGTGCTAAGTGAAATGGACGGAATGGCCTGTGTAGCTTTGCGTAATCTTCATCATATCATGATTGATCTCCGGAGGACCGTATGGGACACGCATGATTCGTCGGTTGTTATGGACGAAACGTCACCGGCAGAGATAGACTTTTCACCGATGAAACAAATTATCGGTAGACGTCAGTCCATTCGAGAAAAGCATGCAGCTTATAATTTGCTCAACAACCGTAAGTTACTACATATAAGTACAAATAAATTGTTGTCAAATATTAGGTTGACCAATAAGTCCGTGCGGTTTTTTACTTATAAATTTTACTTATAAAAAACCGCGCGGACTTTATTGGCCAACCTAATACTTATCCAAGTATCGGTCATTTGTCTAAAAATGTATATCGATACTATTAAAAGATGTTAAGGATGTAGAATAGGAGAGATGCACTTTTGTGTGTGTGTGTGTGTGTGTGTGTGTGTGTGTGTGTGTGTGTGTGTGTGTGTGTGTGTGTGTGTGTGCGCGCGCGCGCGCGCGCGCGCGCGCGTACGTGTATTTCTGTGTGACGCACAAATCTTTAATTAATATTTGTAAATTCAATATATTTTCAGGTATAGAAAAGCATATTGGCTTCAACAGAGAAGATTTCGAATCGTCTCCTTTGCTCGGCGAGAGTTTGACCACCGCGATCATTAGTTCCACGAAGATTGGCTGTTTAATCTCCGGCTGTTTGGGCAGAGTAATAATTTGGCAGAACGATGGTTCCATCGGATGGATCAGTACACCCATCGACGAGAACATGACGATCACGCATTTGGCTTTGTTGGAACCCACGGACGACCCTAGACCTTTTTATTACTTATGGGTAGTGTTTCAGGACGAGGTGTCAAAAGCACCGCCGATATTGCGAATGTACGCCATGCAATTTGAAAGGAAATACTGTGACAGAGAGATAAACTTGTACTTCAGTCTAGAAGATGATCCCAGCTTGAAGTTTGAATCGGAGTTGAACGAAGGAGACAAGGTCGTCGGTTTGTGTACCGTTGAGAGAGAGTCCAATCCGGAGCAGACTGAATCGGTCACTAGAAGAGGCGAGGATAATCTACTGCTCATCGCCACCAACGACAGAGTATATCTGTTCGATCTGAATCAATGGTACAAAGAGCAAATGCCGCACACCATCAGCGAGTGTCAGAATCCAAACAGCATATTGGCAACGTATCGTACACGAACGGATGCGAAAGGTCAGGGAGACGGTCATGTTATAAGTTTCACATATATTCCGCAAAGTTTACAAGAGTTCTCCAGCAATGGCCCGAGCTCGCCCGAGGAACTCTTCTATCCCAACTCCTTGTCACTCGAATGGGTGGAATTGAACTCGACGAAACTGACGTTCTGGATGACACGTGGCATTCAGACCGACTTGCTACGTGAGATAGCTATGGCGGGTCCAGTCGTCCTGATACAACCGTTTGAAACGTTTCACAGATGTCTTTCGGTCGGCCTGGTGCCGTTCAATTCGGAATTCTCGTTTGCTAGCGATCAGAATGCGCAACGAGAGATGTTGCTGTCGCTCTGTTTGGAACAGCGGTGGTCCACTTTTCTGATAAAATGCGCCATGGAGTGGTCGGACGGCAGTGCTTCTTACTTATATCCCACTTTTCTCAAGTGGGCCGTCCAGCGAGCTTCTACGATAAAAATTCTCGCGGATCGGCTCTGCATTCCTTTATTCGATCAGTCAGGCAATAGCATCGGCGAAGCTGACGTGAAAACCTTGCGGTTTTGCTCACAGCAATTGGAATGTTTGTCCAATGTAGTGGGCAAATTGCCGTCCGCGGCGGCGGTAGACTTGGCGAAACAACAAAGGACGTTGAGACGCGTATCTACGTATTTCCAAGTACTCCTTTGGTTCTACGACGTGGGACTGTTGCCCGAGACGCAAGATTTGGAGGAGGAGAAGAATGAGGAGAAAGCGGCGGCGGCAACAGAGGCAGAGGCAGAGGCGGAGGCGCAGGCGGAGGAAGAAGAAAAACAAGAAGGAGAAGAAGAGGAGAAGGTTACGCTGTCTATCTCTCTAGCGCTAAGAGTGCCTTACCCCTACGAGAAACTTTTGATGCTTTATAAAGAAAAACGAGCACAATTTTTGAACAACAGTGACAGCGATGGCAAAAACGAGCAAGACTTGTTTATTGACGAGCTGATAACGCGCGAGTGTTCCATATTGAAAGCACAGTGGGAAAGAGAGGGTGGCATCGTCACGCGTGGCTGCTATCCACCGCCATCGTTGCAATCTTTACTACGATCTTATTTAACCGATTGTCATCAGACGGAAGCAAATGAGATCAGTTGCAGACATCAGATCACAATTTATCTCCTGATGGACTTGGCTATGCTGCTGCAGCGGCTGTATCCCGCGGTGAAACAGCTGATCAAATATCCGTCCGCGTTCATGATGAGCCCCAGCCTCATCAAGCTCACTCAGGCATTCTGGTTGCTCGATCACGAAAATTATCAAGAATTCCTCGACACAATGACCGGCCAGTTAGTCTGCGACTCCGATATCAAGGATTGGCACCACCGGCTCATATTGCGCACCTTGGTGCGTAATAATCAACACAAACTGGCGCTAGTATATCTTCGCGTGAGGAAACCTCCCCTGTCCTCCATCGAGGAGCAAGGTATGGCCATGAGTCTCTCCGTGGAGCACGGTCTACTACAGTCCGCTTTCCATCGTCGGCCACCCTGTCACTACGAACAACTGCTAACCAGCTTCTTCCGAGCGTGCATGAGATACAATAAGCTCGATGAAATTCTGCATTTAGTGCTGGATTCGGAGGAAGAGGAGGTGTTGGTCAAGTTTCTCGAAGAGAACAAGATGGAAGATTTGCGTGTGTTGTACTATTTACAACGATGCCGTTACACAGAAGTAATTGACGGAAGTTATCCGATCCAGCAGTATCAGTCGAACCTGGTCAAAGACGTGCAGTCGACTACCAGCAGTATTCTCGGCGCGTACGAAATGACCTTGCCCGATGTCGCGAAACAATTCTCCATGCGTGCGGCCATGACAAATTCGGACGCGGATCTGAAGGCGCGCTATTCCAGACCGATGTCACATCGCAAGAGCCACGACAGGTCGCGGAGTATATATGAAACGGCCATCATAAAGGCCAGAGAGACCTATGTACGAGGAGAGAAGGGTCAGATCCCGTTTGTCAGTGCGCCCTGCACGTCCTTGAGACTCAACAATTACGGCGTAAACATGAACTGTGTGTTGTTCCCGACGCTGCTGCGTAAAAGTCGCGGCAAACGCACGGTTGATCAGATTTACAAGGAGGATGAAGAGGACGACATGTCGGAAGGCATAAAACGCCGCAAACTATCGGACGGGAATGTCTCGCCGAGTAAACAAGTTTCAAGAGAATCGGGAGTTTTGGGATTTCGGGAGACTTTCGAGACGCCTCTGGTAAAGCGCAAGCCTAATATTTCCACGAGCAAGGATAGCGTTCCAGAGACACCGCAATCGATTTTGAAGATTAGACAACTCGTAAGAAGCTCGACGTCTCCTACCGCGACGTTCCAAGCAAAGGAGGCCACCGATAGATTGTCCGAAAAGGAGAGGAAAGTCAACAGACAGATACGATTTAACATCAATCAGTCCAAGAAAGCTTTAGTGTATGAGGAAGAGGAAGAGAAGGAGAAGGAGACAAGAGGACAAGGGGAGGAAGAGGAACAGGACGAAAGTGAGACTGATGTTTTCCTCGAAGCAAGCTGGAAAGAAGCGAGTAATGATGCGCTCTTCAGTCCAAACGCGAATAAGTCAGCGTATTGCGAAAGCGCAGTTTTGAGTGACGGTAGCAGTACCTCCGGTAAGATTTCGTGCTACGCCCGTCCGCGACCCAGCCTCAGAACAAGTGCCTTAAAATCGTCCGTACAAGTGCCACAGGAATTTTGCGCCAAGAAAGCGAGTGGCTCGTCCGCAAACTTGTCCGCAGCGATCTCGTCGACCGAAGAGATGATGAAGCAGCCGTTTGTCTCAGGTACCCCGAGGAGAGGTAGCTCGTTATCGTCGGCCTCCGTCTACTCGACCACTGTACTGTCCTCCGATAGTAGCGTCGACATTAGCTGCCCAAGGAGATCGGGACGCATCAGTCCGTCGCAATGGAGATCGTCCATGGAAAGAGATGGCAGGGATAAATTTGCCATTTCGTCTACTCCACTAACGAAGATTATAATTTCTCAAACGTCCGTTAGTGACAAGCGAGCGATGGAAGTGGACGACGTGAGTAACGCGTACGAGGTAGAGGAAGATTTTAACGTTCTAAGCGAATCGAACAGACCCGAATACGTCAAACGATCTAGTTGCGGTGAGAGTGATCTCGCTCCAGGAATGGAACAAAGAGATGCTTTAGACAAGGTCGTAGAGAGCAAGATGCGACAGAGCCAATTCAATAATGGAAGAATCGCGAGGGAAGATAGTCCGAGTTTACGAGAAAAAAATTACGAGATGCCCGTACTCGACGAATTTGAGAAGGTCGCGGAATCGAGTCCGATCGTTTCGGATGAGTCTGACGAGGAGCTACTTGGATTTCCAAACGATGAGGAACGAGACAATGACGAGCACGAGGAGACGTTCGAGAGTCTAGCCACGATTCTGGAAGACTCGCAGATGCATTTGGACAGCCAAGTTTCTGCTTCTTGTTCGTTCCACGAGACTTGGAATCCAGAATACGAGGCCGAAGCAACGTGCAGCGTGACGAAACCTAACGGCCTACAGGAGTTGCAGGAATCGGTGCGGGTGATGGGTGACGTTGATTTGACCGACGACGATTCTGCGAATAGCAGAGCTGTGTGTGTGACCCCGGTAGTACTCGATGATGAAGCGGATAATAGCAGCAAAGGGGAGACGCATTCGATGCCGATTGTTCATTCGGAGCGTACGTTGTACGACATGTCGAATATTACAGACGACGAGTCCGATTCTAATAGTCCTGGAGAAACTCAAGAGCCAAAAGCGAAAAACGGTAGATATTCCAATTTACAAAGACCCTATGTGATGCGGAATAAAATCGAAATGGAAAAGAACTGTGAATCCGATGAGAAGAACCGGAAGGCAGATAGGAGAGAAAGCGTTCCGAAGAGAGACCTCGCCGAGACTTTACCGGAGCTTGACGTCGCGGTCCATGCCGAGTCCAACAAAATTTTTTCGAGCTATATAAAACTATGTAAAGTAGACAGTGGTAGGATCGAGGTATCGGCCAAGGGGACGACCGAGGAGAGGAAGCTGTCGGGTCGAGAAACTCAAAGTTTCTCAAAGAAAAGTGAAAGGAATCAAATTCAAGAGACGGCAGACATTTCCGGATCCGTGCGTATGACTAGATCACGTAGAGCAGGTTCGACAGCAAAAGATACGTTGGATACCTCATCGGCGCGGCAAGTAGAGTCGGAGAAAGTCACTCGCTCACGTCTACGAAGAGCGAGTTCAATGACTGAGGACTCTCCATCGCGAAATACCGTGGAGAAATCTTCGCTTCAACTACAAAGCGCGGACGCTGGGAAACTTGCGCGATCGCGAGAACCGATTCACGAGACTCTGGCCACGCTAAGATTGCCAACGGATCGTTCGTTGCAGGAAGCGGACTTGGAAAAATCGTCGCGTTCGAGGAGAGCGAGTTCGGCGGCGAAAGAAACGAGGGTAAGCTCTCCATTGGGAAAATTACGTGGCCGAAGAGCGAGCTCTCTCGCGAAGGACGTGCTAATGAGCTCGGTGACGATGGACGAGAGTGTTGAGCCGCGAGGCTCAGAAAACGTTGACGCGCCGGACGCGCGACCGTCCGCGTCAGCGAGAAGAGGTCGCAGATGTACGTCCGTGACGAGGGAGATGCCGCGGGCAGCCGAGACGAAAAACAGCGACTCCGAGAGCGTCAAGGACGAGCAGCTACCTGTGAGGAGAAGCACGAGACTCGCTTCTTTCACGAAGAAAGAATTACCGGCGGACGCCCCAGTAGGAGTGGCTGATTGGACTGAGAGGACGCTCACGAGCGACGACGAAGAAGGCGAGAACGCGAACAAGAGATCTTTACGGCGTGCGAGAAAGTTTTCGGTGTCGTCCGATACCGATGCCGCAACGACCAACAAATCATTGAGGTCGTCCACGAGAGATTGGGATGAGGATCAGCGTTCGAAGGAGCCGAGCGCTGTTAAAGTTAAAACGATCGCTAATCGTAAACGCGGCAGTTCGGTACCTAAGGAGATGACGGCGCAGCCCGTAGGCTCGCGGCGACGTAGGTCCGGTAGTGTTATGAAAGAAATCATCCCGGAGGTCGCCGAACCTCCGGGGGAGAAGGAGTCGGAGAAACGACCGGGACCCGACGAGACCGGGACGTCCGCCGCTAGGAATGTCGAGAAGATTGTCGGTAGATTAACGACAAGCGCGCGCGCTCGAAGCGCGTCGGTACTGTCCGTACCGGAGGAATTGGAGGAGATCTTGAGTCCGTCGTTAAGGGAGACGAGATCCACCAGGAAGAAGGGTGTGCAAAGTAACGCCAGAGAAAGAAGAGCGTCCAGCGCCGATGTGATACGCACGGAGATGAAGAGGAGAGTCAGAAATGTTGATACAAGTCGCGCGGTGGTGTCGCCGATAGCGGAAGAGTTTGAGGAAATGAGTGAGGATAGGACAAACTTCGAAAGAGACGAGAAGGATGGTGTCGCGGATAGCGAAGCCGCCCAGAGTGCTTCTACGCCCAAGAGAAGGGCGGCGTCAGTCACGACGAAGGAGACGAAGAAGGAAGGAACGGTGAAGCCGAGACGAGGACGAGGTAGACCGCGCAAGAATAGCGTGAGTCAAGAATCCAGTCGTCTATTTTCCTTTTCGCTACCGGAGAAGACGGACGACGTGCCATTGGATGAGAAAGGTGAGAAACAAATTTGAGAGAATAGACCCGCTCTCGCCAAGTGAATGGTCTTACGCCGCGCCGCAGGAAACGCTCTAACAAATATCGTAACAAACGGATTTTTTATCGACATCGAATCTCTTGTCGCTTGAGAGTTGCTTTCAGAAATTACATTGTAAATTATCTTTTGAATTCTCTCTCCTTTCCGTAATAGATTTCTGTTTTTAGTCAACTCTTTGCACACAATATACATACAACTAAATAGGACTTGTCGATCGATTAGTATAACACGATGGGACGTAACTCCATTTGCTTGTCGAATAGCAGGTGTATTCAAATATCGAACACGGTTTGATGAAATCGTGGTCTTCAATTTACAGACATTGGGGAAGTCCCGAATTATGTGTTCTCACCGCCCCAAACCAGATCTAAAAACATTTCTTCAAACCAACATCGTAGGTTGTAATTCATTAATTGATTTGACACAATCGCTCTTCTCTCATCGCTGTGTTCTCTCATAAGCTTTAATCATTTTTATTTCGTTTACCAGAGAGAGAGAGAGAGAGAGAGAGAGAGAGAGAGCGAGAGAGAGAGAGAAAGATATACAAGTTGGCTTATACTCTGTTTTTTCCACAGAAAAATAAGCTCCTTCATACCGAGTTCTCATCAAGGAAAACAACGGCTCACTATCCAGAAACCTCATGGCATCGTCGAATCCGGCCGTTACGGACGTTTAGTCATAAATACCTTTGGATCACGATTTCGGAAAAGATTCGTTGTATCTAAAAGATCCAAAAGCACAACAGATTAAAACTGGAAACTTCCCGGGAGTTCAGGCGTATCTATATCGCCCACATTTTGGATTTGTCAATCTTTCAATACGCCTGTAAATTGATTTCACATATTTTTTTCTGTAGCCGCAACATTTTTCTATTACGCGTGGTTCTATCAATTAAAACGGTACGGCCGATCACCCTTTGCAAAGCATTAGTTTTTGACACTTATACTAGGCGCGAATTCAAAGAAATATTAGGAAACGTCACATACGTAGTTATTGACCAGTTTCAGCGTCTATATTCTATTCTGGTAAAAATATAGTACAAAGTATTGAAATTTTTTTCTTTTTCTAATTAGAATATATTTTAAGACTTTGTCACGGTGGGAGATAATCGACAGAGATATCTGGAATATAAGCTAATATAATGTTGAGATTATCTATAGGAGAGGTACTTTCTTTTCTTTTCTTTTTTTTCCGATAACACGTAGAGATTCTCTTGAATAATCTGTAAAGTTTTAAAGATTGTTTTTGTCAAAGATTTGTAAACCAAGATTTGCAAAATTGAATCAAATTACATTATATATGTTTTTGTTGCATAGAAAAGATTATTGAGTTTCACCCAACCTCAGATGTATCGCGTTATTTCTACATCGATGCACAAGTTGACAAGTGTACAGAGATATGGCTACGAATGTCACGTAAAAAATGTATTCTAATGATAAACTATCATTGAAAAATGTGCTATATCAAATACTTTTGGCACATATACACCCACATGCGCGCGCACTCTCTGACCATTACAATAGTATTCATTCCGTCTACACGTATGTACATTTTTTTTAAAGATATCTACTGTCAGTAGTCACTTTTTTTACGTTAAGATTTATTCTGGATTTTCATTTTGTAGCACAAGATACTTTGCTACAAACACTTTACATATAATATAGCACATCCCTCTACAATATTTTCGACAAGAAGGCAATGTATCATATCTTTGTAAATAATTTATTAATTAACATACTCATGTATAGTTGTATTGATACAATAAATGTAAAAGGTAATATATGATAGTATTAAACGAGAGAAAACTCCACTCACCACAAATAACGCATAATTGTTACAAAAGGAATTCATATATTCTAATGGAATATTGCTTGGAAAAACTATCAATAGAGATTCTTATTCTTTTGAACACAGTCCTTATACAAGTTAGTAAATAATACATTGTACATACAATAAATCCATATACATCCTTTATATAATGACAGAGAATTAATAATAAATAAATTCTAAGCGCTTCATGGATGTGTTCATTTTAAAATTACAAGTAATTAGAGATTTTTTCCTTTTCTTTCTGGAAGGAAAATGTAGCGACCGTACCCTTCGTAACACAATTCTGCATTCTAATACTTCTCTTCGATATATTACAACTGACAATATGACCTAAACATTTTAGAAACTTGCTCATATCGTGTTTAATAGTTTAGAAAACATTGCAGTACGTAAAAGACTCGCGTTCGACATAGATGTTTACACATATGTAATGCGTACATATGTGTTCACATTTTCCTCTTTATCAACTTTATTAACTTTGTTCTAAAGGGCAACATTAAAGTGTTGTCTTTGGCAGTGTTGTTATTTTTTACGTTCTACCTTACTAACTACAAAAGTAGGCGCGATTTATTATCAAATTAAGCAATCATGCTATAAAGAACCCTTGTAGCAGTGATAAATATGTGTAGCGGAAACATTTGATTATATTTTATGCCCGTATCACACTAGCGATTGGCGATTGCGTCTACGTTTGCGTTTATCAATCAGAAAGTAGCTGCTGGCGATTGCGATTCGCGATTTCCGTTCTGATTGGTCAAAAGACGTAAACGCAAACGTAAACGTAATCGCCAATCGCTAGTGTGATACGGGCATTAGAAGAGCAAGTTTGAACGTTTCGAAAACACGAGAGATTCTTTTAAACGTAATCACTTAACTAAACAATAAAGAATGATTTGGAAAAAAGTTTCTACAATTTTTCAATCTTTCATAATCTGCTCATGCGTTTCAATTATACACTGTACCATCTGACCCATCTATGGGCAAATTATGAAATTCTATGATGAACTCTTGCAATGTATAAATATTTGTACACCGTCATTGCTTACTCGTCACATATAAATGCATCAAGTTGAAAAATACATGTTATAATAAATCGTTCTCTTATTGTCTAAGATATCTTTTTGCTTTTATTCTATGCTAAAAATGTCAAAAATTTGAACACTGAGAAGCGTGTTAACATTAAAAATAATATTTATACCCCCCCCCCTCAATGCTACCAAGAAATGTAACAAGAAAATCGAGGACGGTACAATCTATCCCTTCGGATATCAGCAATTGTAATCTTGTGTGTATATATATCTATGTATATATGTATATGAGTGATTCATTAATTTTTTAAGTTAAGGCTCTTAAATTCCTTTAAATGCCCTTAAAAGGCACATTATACTTTGCGCAATGTATGGCAGTACATTGGTTTACATCATCACGTAATATGGCAATATATCCTATTAATATGAATAATCGTAAAATCTTGAAATTCACACATGTTTCGCGAAAGTACATGCAAATATATTAAATAAATGTATTATCAATATTGCTCAATACGTAACAAAATTGCATCTCTTTATAGTCCGATCTTATATATAAGATCTAACTATGAATGCCGGCCATGCCGGCTATAGACAGACTTAAGAAATAAATATTTACTAATTTATGCCATCGTTTGATGGTAATGAGAAAAAGTCGAATTTTTAAATAAAAAATACCTCTCTCTCTCTCTCTCCCCTCTCAACTTTTACTGATGCTTACACCCGTCTTTAACTCGCCGTTTATGCTTTTCCTCATGCACGTTAGACGGTGATTGAGCCTGATTTCGTCGTTGGCCTTGAATCGGCATGTAACATGGTACCTCATCCGTCATTAGCTCCTGTGGTGGCGTCGGCAAAACGTAAGTGGGGCTTATCGTGCTGCTCGAGCTGCTCGAAGTACCTCGATGAACATGGTAAGTAGGATCAATAATGGCTGCGACATTTGTCATTTCTCGCACCGTGTCAATGGTGTCTAGCGTCTGGATTTCCTCGGGATCCGAATACTGAGAATAATTGGCAGAATAACGGCCTCGATTCTTGATCGACACAGTCTTCAAGTCCAGCCTGTCTGGTCTTTGAGGTCGTTCCGTGAGATTCTGTTCATCCGCCTGTTGCTGTTGTTGTTGTTGTTGCAGTTGCAGACGCTCCCGCTCTAGCTTCTTCTGCCTTGCCCTCTCTCGCGCTTTACGAGCTTTCGTACGCTCCTTCGCCTGAAGCATTCGCGCCAATTCAGCATCCTGCGCCTCCATCGCCAATTTTTGATCCAACATTAATCGCTCGTCTTCTGGATCGTCGTGATCTTCTTCTTCTTCTTGTTGTTGCAACTTCTTCGCCAGTTCCTGTCGTAAAAAAAAAACCGACTTTTAACATTTACATTTTCACGCTAGCAAATTGTCTTTTTTTTTTCTCAAATAAACAAAGATATACGTACGTACGTATGTACGTACGTGCGTATTTTTTGCTTTCAAGGGTTTCATTAACCGCAAAATATCATGGTTATACCTCATCCTTTTCTTCTTGCATACGTCTCTCAAACTCTCGCTGCATAGCTTCATCTCCTAATCTCAGTTGTAATCTCATCATTTCTTGCAATTCGCGCTCTCTCTGTCTCTCCTCTCGCTCCAGAGATAGGGCAATCTGCCTCGCAACAAGCGCGTCTCTTTCTTCCCTTTGCAAAAGAAAAAATAAATAAATAACTAAATAAATATAAGAAAAGAAAAGAAAAATAAAAGGAAACGATCTTTTAAAAGGCACAATGACATCTCGTATACTAACTGTTGTTGAACGTAAGTTTGATATCTCAGTGCTTCCAATTCTTGTTCGACTCTGGCTCGCGGCAAATCTTCTCTCACTTGTGCATTACGTGTTTTGTTGCCGGTGTAATGTTCCTTGACTACAAATCATAAGAAAAATAAAAAAATCACAAGTTAAGATAAGTCTCTTACAGGTATTAATAGGATAACGATACCGATAGATAACAGATATCCTGTACGCGCAAAGCATTCAAATCCTCTTTCGAGCATCTACAATCTCTACATCTTGGACACGAAACGTTATCCTATTTTTTATCACATATATACGTTTACGTTTATATCCTTTTCTCCCTTCGATATATATACTCTCCTCGTGGCACAAATAAGGTTTAATTTCTTTTCTTTTTTTCCGTGACACGCATAATGTCACATTTTTCGGATGAATTCCATAATTTCGATCGATAAAGAAAACTCGATCAGTCCTCCAGGCTCCAGGGTCCAGAGCCGCCAGAGCGACCGATCGTCTTTAGGCACGCACACACACACACACACGCACACACACACACACACACACACACACACACACACACACAGTCTTAGGACGACCCTGCCCTGCACGAATCTCCCTTCGACACACGCATACATCCGCAATCCGCACCAAGGTGGAAAGGTGGAAAATTTACGAAAATTGTTTTACGTACTTTCTTCATCCTGAAGTCGATAGGCCAGTGCCCCGTCCTCGTGCACCAGCCATTCGCGGCACACTGCAAAATCGCACGAATTCACATTACGTTTTACGTTACGAATGCCAATGTGATGACTAATCGTGAAACGAGTACGAGATCCGCGTATATGCGAACTCGCGCGGGTCTCGTCATTTCGTTATTTAAGTACGCTTTCGCTTGCTTAGGTTGTCGGGTTCCCGCCGCGTTTAAACTTTGATGCTTTGAACTGAAATACTGCTTGTATGCAAACGTGAAAAGAAGAATGAAGTTAAGGAAAGACTGAGCGAGGGTTATTTAGAATTTAGATGAGAGAGTCAACAAAAAGCTTACAGAGAATTTCGTACATCTCGCACGGATATCTGACGAGAGAAGCGGGCAGCGGGCATACCACGTGTGGGAGCGGGCAGTGAAAAACCTTCAAGTTCTCTCACCTTCGTTTACACGACCCGCCTTTGGCAGCGTGTCGGAACTTAGCACAGATTTTGCCATTGCAGGTTCTCACGTCGAAACCATTCACGTGGTGGAACAACCAGATCCAGCGGATTGCAGAATAGAATCGACGACTCGAGACCGAGACCGAGATTCGAGCTGTGTTTACAACCACTTTGCGCGAGAGCAGTCGCAACGTTGTTTTTTCTCCATGTTGAAACTACTCCACTACTCCACCACGATGTCCACGACCACGACCATCCACGACTCGGAAGTCTCGTAACTCGGACCTCGAACCTCGTACTTCGGAGTCGTAGGCGTCAAAAGGCGTCGACGTCGAAACGACTGGTCGTCGCCCGTCGCCACCCGTCGCCGTCCGTCGTATGCGATGCGTATGCAGCGTATGAGTGAATGGCGTGAATAGTCGCGTCAGTCGCGTGGCTTGTATGTACACACACACACACACACACATACACACACACACACACACACACGCGCGCGATATCGCTTGGGATTATGGGATTCTTGAGAATAATAGGAAATGACAGTTTATCGATCTTTTTTCGATTTCGCACAGTCTTAGCACGGTTTAACGGTATACAGCACACAGAAAAGCCCGCTTACAAACAATACAAACAAAGATGTCAAGAAGAAGAAGAAGAAGGAGACGTCGTCGCTAGACGAATGTCAAAAACATTTGATTTCTCTTGTGCCTCTGGTGCAGAATGCAGTACACGTATCTCCGTAATAACCCAAGTACCGAACCGGATAAAGAGCGGCCGTGGCCGTGACGCCAGTGACGAGTGATGTCGCGGTCGCGGAGGAGCAGCGTCGACTTTTCAGAACGGATACTGAAACATACTGGAAATATCTCAATTGAAATAGCAGCGAGAGACGCGTAGTAGTGCCAGTATAGTGGTGTGACGATGAATGGATGTCGAGTGATGTCGAGCGCCGAGCACGCACGTAACGCGCGCGTACGGTGAAACACGGTGAAAGGTGATGGTGAAACGAAAGCGACCGAGAAAAGAAATAAAAGTTTATATCCTAGTCTAACTTAACCTCACTTAATCTAACCTAACCTAACCTATCCTATCCTATCAGGTCAATGACAGTCAATGATACCCCATTCATACCATTGATACCGCAGACTCGGCAGACACCGCAAGTGGGCAGTCTGCAAGTTTATTAGAAAGATTAATAGACATAGTGATCTGAACGAAAAGACAAGCAAAGAAAAGCAAGGTAATGGAAGATTTGTCAAAAAACGCAAGATAAGAGCCTTTATATACTTGGAGGGGTACATACACCGATGGAAAACTCTACTATTCAACCGGAAGGATTGATTGGAATAATCGATAGAAATGCCAGATATCTCCCGCTCCCGAGACGATAAGCGACAAATTTTGTGAATTTTGTCGCCCTTCCATATGACGTACTTTCCTTTTCTTTTCTTTTCTAGTCTGACACGATTGTAAATAGGATACAGCTGTGATGGAAATATCTTTTCGAGTAGCGATTATTGGCAATTATCGAGAATTTGATAACACTCGAATCGTGAATTTCATATTGCATGTAAATTCATTTGCTATCTATAAATATTTTAGAGTAATACACATTGTATTATTAATTCACACATTCTATTTTACAGACACACACATACACACGCATTCTAAATAAATAAACAAAAATGTGTGTCTATATAATTACGCATTACAAGGTAATTATTTTTTTTTAAATCCAATCCAATATTTATACAGTATATGGTATGTACAACCCCACCTCCTCCGGCACCCGCGTACAAAGGGGGGGGGGCGCGCGTGCGCGCGAAATATCTCTTTTGCTACATGATACACATATTATATTACGTTAGTTTTGCGTCGCTATTAAAAGCAACATATTGGCCATGTTGAAAATATCAGTATCCATTGTATTTGATAATTCTGCCAATTTTGTTACAATAACTTGCTCTTCCGAGGCATTTGTATCCAAGCACAAAAAGAACGTTGCGCAATATACTATTGCTGCGCTTAAGAAAAGCATATTCGATTTCAATGATATTAGCTTTCTGGCTACATGTTCCGCGTTTAAAGCATCTTTGTGCGTGTAATATAAATGAAATTGCGAATATAATCTATCGTGCTGGAATTAAATGAATACAAATGAGTTTGAGTGAGATACATGCACGCCGCGTATTACAATTTATAAATTGTAAACTGCGCAAAAAAATAAATTACTTAAATATAAAAATGTCGTATGTCCAAACCTTTAGGTAAGCCAAATCCAACAAGTCTATCGAAACGTTAATCATATTTGGCGTTTCCCCGAGACCTGTTGCCGCCAGAAGAATCTCGATGTAGTGCAGCGGAGTGTAAAGGGGCATTTTAAAGTCTACCGTTTTGAAAACTTTAATTTCCGAAGAGGAAATCATACTCGGCGTATATTCAGACTCTTTGTCAATCAGATGTAGAATATTGAGAATCTAGTAAAAGACAAGCGGCAGAAATAAAATCTGTTAACATTTATCGTGATCCACAAGTCTCCAATCTTTTTTTAATTCCTCGCAAAACACATTACATCTTTCAATATATACTTGCAATATTCCTAAAGCACTGGAATGAGAATCCATTTTGCATGCCAACTGAAAGCACGACATTAAATTTAACTTGGTTTCATTAGAGCTCTTGTCGCAAATTTTAGACCACGATGCCTCGGACGGATTATTCACAATCTCAGTCTTGTAAATTTCCCAAAAGTGTTTACACATGAATCTCTCGTACAGTTGAATGGCCATATACTTTACATTTGGCTCTAGCTCCAAGTATTCCGCTATCTTGAAGGTAGCTTTCACAGTAGATGGTGGAATTGCTGATTGTATAATTTAAAATTATTATTGTAGATGTAGCAGAACGTTATTCAATATCTCTTGCTTTGTCGCGCGCGCGCGCGCACGCACGCAAAAACTCTTTCGTCGCTTACCTACAAACGGCATGTCAAAATCGGTTGCGTTGGCAATCTGCTCCTGCTTCTGTTTTTTCACAATTTGCTGAAGATGCTCCACCCAATCGTGAATCAATGGTTCTAGCAACAAGCAATTAATGAAAATGCAACTGAAAATTGTACTTGTAAACTTTCAAGTAATTTTTCATCTTTTATAATTTTGGAACACGGTTCCCCACTCTGCTGTACGTCGCGTCGTGTCGGTGACATACGAAATATATACATATATATATATATACTTTTCTTTTACATCTTCTTGGACACAAAAAAAAATATATATATATATATATATATATATATATACATACTTTGATTAAACCATATTTCACAAAAGAATGTTCACACACATATGTAATATATATAGGCGTACGAGCGATATTTTCTAGTATAAACAAAAATGTATATATGTATGCGTAGAATTTATTGAAATTGTCTCACACAGATGGATAGATGTAATTACCAATGTAAGCTGTATCTAGATCCATTCCAATTGCGTAATGGGGAAATATTTACAAATTGATACGCGGCACGCGCCATTATGAGCGTCATAAAATATATCACAAAATAGAGATTGGCACACTCTCGACGAGATTCTGAAATTCACCGAAACTCGATGTATTTCGGAACGCATTCGATTTATCCAATAGGATAATCAGGGGGTCAATCATGTAAAGTGAAACGTGAAAAAAGTGAAAAGTTTTATATGACTTATTACTACGTTTACGCGAGCGTTACTTTCGTAGTAACAACTTACAATAATTTCTTACGATAATTTAATAAAATTACGATAAGTCGTAAGAATTGACCAATCACAATCGAATTTGAGGAGAATAATCGACTGTGATTGGTCAATTCTTACGACTCGCATTGTAGACCTAACAGAAGAGCCGGCTACACCATCGAAACAATTAGTCTGATTTATGTAGAAATGTAATTTTCTAATCATAACTTTATTGAGAAACATTTATACATAGAGCATAATACTCGGCTATACTCTCTATTCCTCCGTTTCGTTTTCACTTGGCTTCGGCTTGGGACGCAACTTCGCTTCTGGATACTTTTCAGTGAGAAAACTATTCAACGCCCCGTATTCTGCCATTAACTTTATCCTCGTTTCATCAAAGTGCCTCGTTCGTTCCAGTTTTAACAATCTTGTTTTCCAAGATGGAAGTCTCTTATAGAATGGTGCAGATTTCTTTTTCTGCAATATTACTTTGCCACCCAAAACATATTGAGTAAAATCGAGGATCTCGTGGGACGTCACTTCTTCTGGCTTTCTAACTTGCGACGGCGAGGCAATCACTACCGGATAATTTCCGTTTTCCGACTTGAACTCAACCAAGTGCAATCGTTTTTCGTCCGCTAATTGTTGATACGATTTCTGCAAACGTATCTCATGTTATTTTCGGCTTACCTTGTGGCATAACGCAATGACAAATGGCTTTTGACTTTGAAATGGTTTTTTTGATCAGATTGTATCAAATTATGGATTTTACATTAAAGTAAAAGACCAAGATCTATTATCTACACATTTTTACATATCGAAAGTATCTGATTAAATAAACTAGAAATCCATCGTAAATTATTTGTAACTTAAATAATAATGCTTTAGCTTTAAATGAAAAACCAATCTGCTTGCTTGAAATCTACCAATCTAACATAGGTTAAAATTAAAGGAGAATGCGCTAGATATCTGGGAGAGTGTTGGGTGTACTCCCAAGTGAGATACATACTTGTTGTAACAAGCCAATAAAGAAAGCCTTTATGATATGCTGCAAATTGTTGGTACCTTCCACCTTGGCATGCATATCCTTTATGCCAATTGCCTCGCAACATGCTCTTATCGCGCGATGGCAGACAAGCCCGTATCCTTGGTGCATTTTCTTTACAAACAATTTTGTATCTCCAAACTGTGTGAAAAAGTCATGTAACACTGAAACAGAGCAAGATTATTAAAAGGAGGGAACGAGCGAGACGTAAGTCTACTAAGTTTTACACGTAGCATGATCATATATATATTACCAGTATGCTCCTTGTATCTAGGAATATACATCAATCTTTGACCCGCCCTATTCTTAGCTGTCTTCATGGCTGTTTTTTGTGCAGGTGCTTTCCCTAGCGCAAATCCAGCCAGGCCATTTCCATTACCCGTTACGACAAACATACTGATCCTACTCTTACGTCCTAAATTACCAGTCATACAATTTACGATTTTGCTTTCCAATATCCAAGTTTCAAAGCCGTCAAAGATATCTGAAAGATAGACGTCGCACGTGGTTTGTAATCTCGACGTTACTAGGATTATAAAATATCAGAAAGAAAGTTGACAAAGAATATTACGTTGAAATTATTTCGTAATTTTACCACGCGACCATTGAACAGTTACAACGAATAACGATGAGTAACGCTAACCTTCTCCAATAGGATCAGGTGGTCCAATCTTTCTGCCACCCATTTGGGCACTCGTCCAACCACGTTCCAACGGCGATAATTTCATCCGCCTTGGCCCAGTTTTATAGCTTTGTCGTAGCTTGGCGAGCCTCTCCTCCCTCTCAGGATCCACAGGCAGCTTTTGCTGTTGAACGAGTTCTCTTCCTCTGAATACAGGTGTATTGAGACCGGGAAATTGTATCGGAATTTTTCCTACGCCAATAATCTGACCCTTGTTTAAATCTCTCTTTCTCGCTAAGCCTTTAGCTCTGCCTCTTTTCTTCCCTGCATTACTGACGCTCGTCACGCCTTTCCACAATTCGTCCGCAGATTCTGCGAAAGAGGGACACGAAATGAGATGAGATACAAACAAAATACCACGACTCTCAGTTCTCTACGAGCATGAGCATACACATATTACGCCCACCAAAAAAACCTTACTTACTGTTGATGAAAAATGTCTTATTCCTCGTATCGCATACTAAAGGGATGTGCGTCTTTAACAAATGTGAACAATCGACAGTAAATAAATTACGTGCATCTGAAAAGATATTATAACCTCGTGTTAGCGAACGGTAGCAAATAAATTGAGCTGGCAAATTAATTGGGATTAGATATATTTGTCTGTAAATTATATGATACATTGTAAACGATAAAACGATAATATTTCGTACCATTGCTCATAGATGGAATATTTCTTGGCGAATTTCTCAAAAGTCCACAAATACGTAATATTCGAGTCGTGGCCATTTTTAAATATCGATCCTCTGTTTCGATTTTCGACTTCCCAGCCCCAGGGCGGCCCAGGCCCAGAGTTGCGTTCGTAAACTTCACAACTCGGGTCCTCGCTTTCGTTCTTCGAAGGAAAGTTTAGTAATTTCTAGGAAATTACTAAACTGCTGCTCTTGCTGCTGCAGCATTTCACAGGGCCGCTATCACAGTCTCCGATTAACGTGATTCTCCGATTAAACTCACTCTGCATCTCTTTCTAATTGTCCCCCTAGAAAGAGACGAAAAGACAGTTAGAAAGAGATGCAGAGTGAGTTTAATCGGAGGATCACGTTAAGGTAGTCCTTTCGCCGACACAGCTAGTCAAGTAACAGTCCGTCATGAGGTAATTGAAAACAAACATATTGACAAACATTACACAACATCCCAATAATTATAATAATATAACATGATTTTACACGCACGATTTAATTGTATTTAAATAATTACTAATTAAAAAATAGTAATGCGGTTGGACTCGATTTAGGTTAGGTCAGGCATGACGGTACGGGCTGCGTTCGGAAGCATCACTCGGGTGTGCTCCCTTCTCCTTCTAACTTGCTGAGATAGAAGGAGAGGGGAGTGTGCTCGTGTGCGCTCGGGTGACGTTTCCGAACGCAGCCACGAGTAAAGCAATATGCGATTGAGATCCACTACTTATTTAACCTCATATATCAGAGCAAAACATTCGTGCTAAGCCCTTATTTTCAAGGTACGTACGAAATCCGGAAACTTCAGGGAATATTTTAAGACATTAATAATGTATTCATCTAATCGCTAAGTACATGTATTATTCGTTGAAAATCTCGGCCGTGGCGATTTGCATCATTCTATCTTTCTCGTTCATTAGATGTAAACAAGGATAGAATGACAATAGCACGCTCCGCGAACGCACATTTAGAATGACTTATTTCTTGTAAAGTGTCGGTAACCTCACCTGATTTTTCGTACACATGCCCCTTATTACTGTATATTTAACATATATCAAATTTAGGTACCTATCTAATACTTATTCTCACGAAAGGACTACCTTAATCGGAGACTGTGATATCGGCCCTCACTGCCCATGAAAATTCATCATAAGAATTTGGACGCGTTCAGCGTGATTTACCAATCACGATTGGGTCATTTCCAATGGACTAATCGGCCTAGTCTGTCACTAGTCTGTGTTTGCGCGCAGTGTGCACTGTGCAGTAGTGTAGTGTGCGTACTGCGTTGGTGCCGAGTGCGCGTGTGAGGTGTAACCGTGTGACCACGTGCTGCGTCGTGCGGTTGGGGACGAGCGGGCATAGCTAACCTCTTTTCCTTCGATTTTTTTCCGATCCGTTCGATGACCGAAACTCGCCGAGGACGGCGAGCATCTACGTTTGCGACGTCGATCAGTCTCCGTCCTGGCTAGTCGAAGGCGACCCGCAAGTTAGAAGAGTTGGAGGATACAGGCTTGGAGAATAGGTGAAAGAGAGAGAAAATTAAGATTAAGGATGGGAAAGCTGGGGCCTCGTTTGGCAAGTAGAAAGAAGGCGAAGCGATGGGCAAGAGGGCAGAGTTCCAGTTCCAATCCGGCGACGACCAAGTACCGCGAGCAAGCGACTGGCATGTTTTTCAAGGACCTCCCCGGCTCCGGCACGCCAGGTATCACGAAGGAGGACCTACGGAAGCACGACGCCATCCAAGGTATTGAGCCGTCGTTCGCGAAGCTCGACCTGGACGCGGACCGAGAGGACCGAGAGGATGGGAGGACGGCGATTACGTGCGACACGTTCGCCACCAATTACAGCGCGTGCTCCAACCTTTCCTTCGGCAGGTTCCTCGCCCGCTTTCAATCGAGCTCGATCGTCCACAAGGAGATGCTGGCGGTGCTCGCGGCCGTGACGGAGGTCATCAAGCAGAACGGTGGTAACGAGACTTCGACCGAGTACTTTGCCGCGTTGATGAGCACTTTGGAGGCGATAGAGGACGACACCTCCGTAGCCGCGACCCTCTCGCTCCTCGGGATGTGTCTGAGAACGGTGCCGAGGAGCGTCCTCAACTTGCAATTCGGGCCGACGAGTCAGGCCCTCCTGCAGATTCTCGAGCGGTCAGCGATCGTAAGCGAGAACCATCTCGTTCTCCGACATTGCATAGGTTGCCTCTCGGTGTTGCTGAGAGCGCAGGAGGCTGCCGTTTGGATCGCGCCCTCGACGACGCGGCTGCTCAACGCTATCCTGTCCTTCGTCACTCACGCCAAGCCGAAGGTCCGCAAGTCCGCCCAGCACGGGATATGCGCCATACTACGCGACGTGGGCAGCGACGTGACGAGGAGCGAGGCGCCGCCGACTCACCATCCGGCCGCGGGACATGTCGCGACGCACTGCGTCGCGCAGCTCGACGCCGCTTGCGAGCCAGGCTCCTCGCTCGGAGCTACCACTATTCTGCATATCCTCACCCTGTTGAAAGATATTATGTCGCAGTTGCCCAAGTCACACGTAAGGACCATCTGCGAACGTCTGTTGAGCATCATGACGTTGAACAACGTCCTGATAACGTCGTGCTGCCTGCAAACGCTGCACGGGCTGTTGGTCGCGAAGCCGTCGGAGGCGACCTTACCTTTCCCGCAAAACGCAAGTATCATTAAGGCCCTTTACGATTATCAGCCGTCCGCGGACGACACGCAGCCGACTTTGGCGTGGTTGGCCGTCATGCGGGAGGCTCACTGCAATCTGGTGCGCCTGGCAGTCTCCCCGCAGTCGGGGACCGCAGCCGCAGTCGACGTTTTTTCAACGCTCCATCACGTCACGCCGGAAATGCTCGACAGGTGCGTCGGGCTTTTGCTGTCCAACAGGACGGAGATCGTCGCCGGCGCGTCGCACACCCTTGAGGCCATTCTACGGGACGGCGTGGCACGTCTGTGCGAGAACGAGGAGCGAGTCGGCAGATACGAGCCGATCCTGAGGCGCGTCGTCGAGACGTTGCGCGAGGCGCTGAGCTATCGCTATCTCGGAGCCTGGCGCCACGTCCTTCACCTTACAGCCGTGCTCTTCCAAGTCGCCGGTAAGCACGCCGGAAGACTCGAGCAACTCGCCAACCTCGTCGAGGCCCTGGGCAATCTGCGAGACTTCCACGATTTTGCGTACAACCGTGAGGCGGAGTACGCCATCGGGGCGGCGATTCGGGCGATGGGGCCTCGGCTCGTGTTGAACATCCTCCCTCTTCGGACCGACAACGCTCCTTGCCAGATAAATCTCAGACGCGCGAGCTGGATGATCCCGCTGCTCAAGGATTGTGTAACGAATGCCGGTGGCACCATCGCCCTCTTCAAGGACATCTTGCTGCCGATCGCTCGGCACTGCGAGGAAAAGGCGAACAAGACGAGTACCGCGGACGGAAAGACGTACGAGTGCTTGGTAACGCAGATCTGGTCCATCTTGCCGAGCATATGCAACGACGCCAGCGACGTCAAGGACAACTTTAAACACGTCGCCAAGCTGCTGGGTATAGCCATCAACGACCGGAAGGATCTCAGGCTACCCGCGATGGCGGCCCTGAGAAAACTGATCGTCAAGGCGAGGCAGAGCTCTGACGGAGACGGAGACGGAGACGGAGACGGAGATCGCGCCGAGCTCGCTCGCTTCGCCAAAAACTACCTGCCGATCCTCTTCAATCTGTACACCACGAGACCAAGCGGCACGGACGAGGAGGGAGTGCGCCTCGCCGCGTACGACACGATCAAGACCTACATGACGATCACGAGCAGCGACTTGGCGAACGAGCTGTTCGATCGAGCGCTGGGCAAGCTCGACGAGCCCGACGCGGATGACTTCTTCAAGGAGAGCGTTTACGATCTGACGAGAGCGCTGATCGGCTATACGGACGTCGACAGGCTGAGCAAGTACTACGACGCGTGCGTGCCGGTCTTGAAGAACGTTACCAAGCGGAAGGAGCAGAAGAAGGCTTACCGTTTCCTCGAGGAGATATGCGGCAGCGAGAGGGAGATCTGCGAGCGGTTCCTCCACGAGCACCGGCGCCAGATTCAAAAGACGCTGATCGCCTCGGCGAGCAGCGTCGTCAAGACGAGTAGAGGTGCGCGTCTGCGGTGCCTCGCGCATCTCGTCAGACGACACCCGCAGCTCGAGGGGACCAAGTTCCTCGAGGCCGTCGTCCCGGAAGCTGTGCTCTGCGTCAAGGATATAAACGAGAGGTGTCGCGACGCGGCGTATCAGCTGCTCAACGCGATCGCCGAGAGATTCCTCAACCAGCCCGACCACCTCAAAGACTACGCGGATATGCTGATGGTCGGTCTGGGCGGCGAGCGAGACTACGTTAGCGCCAGTCTCCTCGCTCTGGCGTCCGTCACCTATCGTCACAACGACTCTCTCGGCACGGAGATCGTCGGTGAGATCCTCGGACACGCTTGCACCATTCTCACCAGTCCTACGAGGGAGATTGCCGAGTCCGCCTTGTCCTACGTCAAGGTCTACGTCAACGTCACGCCGTCCGACCTGATGGCGCCGACGTTGCCGCGGATAGTCGACGCTCTGTCGCGAATGAGCGAGGACTGTAAGCGGCACTTTCGACAAAAGGTGCGAGACATCTTCACCAAACTGATTAGGAAGTACGGCTTCGGACCGATATCGAGCATGGTGCCAGCCTCGGACGTGACCCTGCATAAGAGACTAAAGAATATCAACAAGATCGAAGACGCCAAGAGGAGGAAGCGGGAGCTCGAAAGAGCGAGGAAGCTGGAGCGGGAGAATGCTGACGAGGAATTTGACCCCGTCAGGAGGAGACCTAAAAGTATAGAGGAGATATTGGCCGACAGCGACGAGGAGTTTGAGGCTACGGAGAACGAAGAAGAAGCGGCGAGGAGAAGCAAGAAAAGAACCCCGGGGAAGGACGCTTGGATTCAGGAAACCGAAGATAATATAGTCGATCTCGCGGATCCCGCAGCTGCTAGAAATATCACAAGTTGGTTTACGGCGAATATTTGCACTCTCCCTCCCTCGATCGATTCAGCTGGTTTCGTCAATTTTCCATGTTTTCAATTTTTCCTTTAGTTCTCCCTTTGACCGATCGATGAAACAGTTAAACTCTGGAAATCTTATAAAATCGACCGTCTCCGTCGATCGTGAGAGTTTATTTTTAATTTATATTAATATACGTTATGTTCCCTCTCTATCTCCGTCTAGAAACCTATAAAACCTAAAAAGGAATCGAGTATAAAGTTCAAACTTAAAGAAATTTGTAGCTGACGTTCATGGGTCTTGCGATAATCAATTTCGTTTCTTTTTGTACGCTTTAGCCACACAACCGGGTGTGTCGAATCTAAAGATTCCAGAGAAGAAGGTAAAGGATCGTGGCTTTGCGACTGCACCCGATGGTCGTCTCATCATTAGGGACGATAACGAGAGAGACAGCGACGCGGAGGAAAGGAATAAGAAGAAGAGAAAGACTTGTTTCTCCCAGAGTGATTCGGAAGACGATTACAGTAAGTACTTGAAACAATTATTATACTTTGTTCAGACATGAAAAAAGTGCACGTATCATCATGCGATATACGAGATATATGTATATGTATGTTTCTACTTCGTAGAAGACGAAGATGATGTATCGGTAGTGACCACAAAGACCACTGGCAAAAAAACGTAAATACAGCGAAAGTACATTGGATGCGATGAGCTTAAAGAGTCAGTCAACGTCGAGATATCGAGGTAAATTTTTAAGTTTTCGCATTACAGAGTATTTCAAGACCCACTTGACCCACTTGACTTTAATTGACTTGAAGAAAAGTGTCGCTTGTATAAATCCTTAAAGACAATCTTTTGAAAATTTAAGAAATTTAAGACAATATTTGGACACGTTAGTGCGATAAACGAGAAATTGGATTTGCGACTTGTATAATAGTATCGCCAATAAGAAAACATATCGTTGTAAAGAGAATAGCAATAAATCATTCATCATTTGTGTTACAATAAATGACGATTGATTTATTGCTATTACGCTAGCTAAATATTAGTTGTATTGATTTTTCTGTTGAATTTCAGCCGGTGGATCGGGTATTCATCGACCGCTAAAAGCGACGAGAGTAGACTTCGAACCCGGTTCGGAATATCGTGCGACAAAGGCCAGGGGAGATATTAAGAGGAAGGGTAAACCAGATCCCTACGCATATGTACCCTTGACGAGATCTATATTGAACAAAAGGTAACAATAACAGATTTTAGATCTTTAGTATTAAGTACATTGTACTTTGTACATATATATATTATTCTCAATTTGTTCTCAATATATTAATAAATTGATACATTTGCACTTTACAGAAAGAAGAAGAAAAATGCGGGCAAATTTCAGAGTATAGTTTCTGGGACGAAAAAGGGCGCCCGCGCAGGTTTACGCAATAAACGAAGAAAGCGTTAGAAACGGATAACAATCCTAATTGTTAATCATAATATTGTCCAACGATAGATGTATCGATTGTTATTATTATTATTACGTAATTATTTTCAAATACACAGTTAAACGTAACCACTATTTCCCAATCTAATTCAGTCCAATTGGGATATACGCGAGTGTGATATACCAAAAGGGTTAAAGGTACCTTTAATCTTTTACCGTCGTTACTCTCAATGCTCCGATTATACATAAAGGACACAGAATCTCTGGTTTAGAAGTGTGGGGTAACATATCTCCTAAATACTGCGATGTACATGGAAGAGTTAACGACGGAGATGTTAATAATTCAGTTTCCATCGTCGGGATAACATCTGCTTCGTATAGAGAGATTGGAAAGTGGTGTCCGCAAGTAAATATCATACTGTCTTCTTCCGTTGTGAGCAAGTGATTTATAGCATCCGAGTCCTGTGTTTTAATGTTAAAAAGGTTCAACTACAATTAGTCAATTACAATTGAATTTGATGAAACTAATGGAAACCAATTATAATTAGTGTGATGAAAATCTCGTCTGACAATGAGATCTCGGTAAAATATTTTATTTACCTTAATGTGTGTAAATAATCTGGAATCTTCCATTTCGGAAAATACCGTGCTGACGATACCTTCCATCATTTGTTCTGGATTATTATTTCTACTTGTGCCTGGATATCCGTTTAAAGGTGCTCCGTAATTGTCCGCCATTAAAGAGGAGAAAATTTTAACGTATTCCGGCATAATATCACCTGAAATATAAGAGTTATCGTTCCGTTATGCTAATCTCATTTTCAGAAGTTCTTCACTTTGAAAGATGAAAGATATCAAGCTAAGCAACCTTCATCTATACGCTGCATCAACATCGATAGCACCCGAAGACAAAATTTGATTGAGAATAAGCTTGAGTTGATTGAGTTCGCGCACCAATCCTTTCCTTCTTCGTCGTACGTTTTGCTTACATTCAAGTATCTTCCTATCGCATCCTCACTGTAAAGTGAGATAATAATGGAAAAAGTGAAAAAAAAAAAAAAAAAAAATGTACATCAATTTGTCTCGTCTCATTCGAATTTTCATACCCAGTCAGGGATTCCTAAACGTTTTCTTTTTACCGATACTTTCTCTGTAATCAGATTGTAGTTTTAGTGCAGCATTATGGATCTTGTGTATATTTTTTACTTTCTTTTGTTCTCTAATTCGGAAAGATGCTCAAGCAAAGTTAGAGTTAAGCAAATTTGAACTTTTAAGCTGACATGAGTCTTGGAATCCCTGTGCATCATTAAAAATAAACGAAATCACGCTCAAGAGAGTATAATATAGTCGTACGCGATAAGAGAGAAAAACGCGAGCAAAATCCTGCTGGCGTAATGCAGCAAGGTGCAATATTGACTTACCAAAAAAGTAATAATCCAAGAGGGTAATAAACGATGTGTATATGTTCGAGAAAAACGTTCTCCAAGCTTTGCATCGGTAAATTGTGCACGATCCAAAAACCAATTGCACTTTGCAACATTTCACATTTCACGGTATTTGCTTCATTATTAATACTTTTTAAATAGAACTTTAATGCTCTTATGGTTTCATTGATTACGTAATTCCTCTGAGAACGCGAGGACACCTTGTCCAAGAACACAGTCTTCTCTTCATTCACGTCGCAACGATCGTCATTTACAATCGACAGATTTGTTTTCGTGCAGACCGATCGAGATGAATTTTGCGCAGAGTTACGTAGAGTTACGTCTTTATGCTGCAACAGCGAATTTGCGTTTTCATTAAAAATAAGATCTTCGATCCATCCCTGTCGTTGTTCGTCTTCGTTATTAGCGTTATGTTCGGTGTCGGAGTGGTCAGTGTTAACGTTCAGCGAGAGACCGTCGTCGTCTTTTCGAGTTCCGCATAATTCTTCCAGACCACCTTGACAATCGAAAGAGTATAATTCTTGTGCGAGTGTTTGCAAATTATTCAACGATCTGCTCGTCGAAATTTTCGTCCAGCTACGAGCAACGCTGTTTTCCAAGGATTCCATGAGATTCTTCTCCGCTTGTCTATTAAATAATTCAGTGTTTCTCTTGATATCTCGAGACAGCATGGAATCCCTCGTCATATCAACGTTTGACGAGCTAGTCTCGAGGGTTGAGTTTATTCTCCCATGTGGAACTTCTCTCTCTGACATTTGATAATTTCTGGATGACTGAAGGCTCAATTTATGCAACATTTTCAATTGATAAGTGAAAGCAGCTGGAACGTTATTTTCTAATGCTGCTATTTTAGAACAAGCTTGATAATTCTCCAATTCGACACACTGCAACGGAAAAATTTTACCTTACAAAGTTGTTTTAGCAACAGTATCGTTGCGTGCCACACATTTTGCTTCGAATTAAAAATTTAAACACACAATTTAACACATTTGATCGTAAAGTTAGCAGTGTCACATATATCACTTCGCAAAAAAAGAAATGAGGAGGATTCGACGATATCTCGCGTCTTGTGTTTCTTCCGATGGAAGAATCGGACAAATCGGTACAAATATAAGATTAATCTGAACGATTAAAACGATAAATAAACGTTTTCTTTTTCTTCTCCTTCCTCTTCCTTTAAATTTCATTGTGCCGCATCTCGTATCAATCGCCCGATAAAGCGGATCAACCCACCTTTTCTATAATATTGGCAGAATTGTATAAACCGTAGAAATGTTCCAGAATATAATGAAGTGTTAATTCCCCAGGTGATCTTTCGATAACGCTCAAAGGACGGACGGATCCGGCGAGAGAAAATGCGTCGTTGGATCGATAAGATATCACTGGGGTAGAAATGCCAGGTACTTGACTAGGGACGTCCAGAGCTATGTGCAACGCATTAGGGAGCCGTACTATTCGCTTCGATGATTTCAGCAATACAAGTTTATCGTCGGCATCACGTGCCTCTTTCGCAGGAATGCGACCCAATTGCGCTCTGCTGTTATTACCCCAAGCTAACACCGTACCCCCTAAAAGATAAACCACATAGAAATATATATATATATATATATATAATTATAATGCTGGAAATTTTTATTTTCAAAAGCCACGTTAAAAGCCACCGTGCATCGTGTATGTATGTAAGAGGGAGAAGAGCGGTTAATATAAAAATCCAATTAAATCTTCGCTCAATTATTTTCATTTTTATAGTCAGATTCAATTAGCTTTAGACAAACTGGAATACCATATTAAATAATTAGTAACTTGATTAAATTAGATTGAATTTGAAAGATTCGAGACTATTTGTGTGCCAGATATTTTGCCTTAAAATAGGTAATACTATTTAAATAGCTCTATCAAGAATATTGTGTAAAATATGGATGTGTGTGTGAGTATGCAAGAGCGCGCACGTATATATACATATATATTTGTTCCTTTGTAACCTGGTTGTATCGCGACCGTATAATCATATCCACAAGCAATACCAACAGCATTAATTATAGGATTGATTCTCTCTTTATTCAGGCCAGCATTTCCTGTATGCACAGATGAGTCACTGATATTCCCATTATTTTCAGACGCATTTCCATTGTTTACCGGCGAGTTGTTCGACTTAGCGCCAGTGTCCAAATCCCATTGATTTTGCATTCTTTTAAAATCATTGTGTCTGGGGGGTATTTGTGCAAAAATACAGGCTGAATTGTAATATAAAGGCGTTGGAATTGACACTTCTCGCCGCGTGCCGTTACCTATCTGACCATCCAGATTGCGGCCCCATGTGTATAAAGAGCCATCCTTTGTTATCAATGCATTATGATGACAGCCAGCTGATATCTGCACAAGTGACCACAGGTTACATCATATATCTACATAAAGTATGCAGGATTCTTTTATACTATACTAACAATACGATACTAACGTCACGAACTAATACTACTCTCCGCGTCTAATTTGAAGATAAAAATATTTGTAAATAGTAAATATTACTACATTACTACTACTACATCATCCATCATCTATTATTATTATTACAAGCGCAACGTCTAAATTTCAGGCGTTATTACGAACCTCCATTATATTACGAACCTGATTAATTTGCCCTTTTACCAAACTTGTATCGACAACACATGGCTTCAAATGTGCTTGACTCTCTTCGGTCAAACCAAAGTTGAGGCCTTTCAAATCTGCGTTTTCAGTCTCAGGGTCTCTTTTGTGCTTTCTATATCGGAAGTAATCGCTTTTGTTTGAGCAGACTCGGTTTGTACACCATCCACCAAAAATTCTTCCTTTATTTCTTCGTTTAGATTTGTAACATCGTTCGATATTTTCTCCGACTCCTCCAAAGCTTTACTCTTTTTCTCATTAGCATCTCGTTGCTCTAGTATACGCTGTTTTTTTTTGCGCTTGTGCTTGCAATCTGAGAACCTGAGGACTCGCGCCCCATATGTATAATTTGTTCGCGTTAGTGACAGCTAGCTGCAAACATGAGAATGAAATACGTGTATAAAATCGCTTTTGCTATTCATCAATAGTTACAGACACGGAGATTCATTTTATTTATTTATTTTTTTTTACAAAAAGTAACGAGCGGTTTCAATGGTCGTCATTTTGCAGTGAAAGAGAAGAGAAGTAAAACGATTAAATGTATTTAACTATACATCATGCAAGTCACACATGTTGTTGTTTAGCGACTTACATTATGAAAGTATCCAGTACTTATAAGCGTTATCCCGTCAGGGTAACGCGACTTTTGTCGGGATAGAACTTTTGGCATTATCACCTGTTCCCAATTGACCGAGAACATTACATCCGAAGGCGTACACAACACCGTCTACCGATAGTGCCAAAGTGTGCGCGTATCCAGCGCTAATATAACACACGACTATGCCAAGCAGAGTTTTGACCATAGATGGTGTAGCCTTTTCGTCGGTGTTACCGTGGCCCAGTTGTCCGTGAACACCCCAACCCCACGTAAATATTCTGCCATCCGCGGTTAGTGCTACAGAATGATATTGTCCAGCTACTGCGTCGACAATGATCTCTTGCGCCAACGAAGTAATTAATTCCGGAGTCGAACATTGCAGCACCTTGCCGAGTCCTAACTGGCCAAATTGACTAGCTCCCCAAGCGTAGATTCCATTGTTAGTAACTGCCAGGGTGTGGCAATGTCCACACGATACGCTGAAAACTTCAATCTTCATACTTTTGAAGAAGCATATGGCGTGTGGTGCCCCATATCGCAAAACGCTAGAGCCCGTACCTAGACAATTGATTAACGACGTGTTAATTAATGAAAGAATTGGATAACTATTGTGAAGAAACTTGATGAGACCTGAGCGATCAGGCAAGAGAAATCCAAATGGCCAATCCGCGAGCATATGTAATACAAGAAGGTGTGTGTCAATATTTATCTTCAATCATCTTCGATCTGTACATACAATTTGTACGCGAATGGAATCTTTTAGATGTAAAATACAGCAGAGCTACTAGAAAATCTTGAAAAAATTATATATAAATTGACGGAATTTGCTCATCTCGATGCGAAGCTATAAGACTAAACATTCAATATTTCAGATTAGACATTTTTCTCAAGCAGAAAAACAATTTTTTTAGTTGTCCCCCCCCCCCCCCCCCCGTGCGCTTTTCTCGCTGTTTTTTTTCCATTTATCTATAAGAAAAATTGAAGATAATGGAAGATACTGTTCGACGTGTTGGTTTTTCGATATTCAGTAGGAGACTTGTTCGCATCTTTATCTCATATTCGGTTAGCTCACCCTGGCCGATTGAGATGTGAGTTATTACATTTATTTAATTTTTGACATTTGTGATGTAGCATTACGCTTTAAATACTCTGCAAATGTACATACCTAGACAACCTTGCACCGAACTTCCCCAAGTATAGATATTACCATTTCTAACAAGCGCAACGTGAGAAAATCCAGTACTTAACGATCTCCTCTTAAAATCAACGTGCAGAGTCACTTCCGAATATTCCTGTACCAGATCAAAGTGTAAAGTTATAATTCAGTTTCATTAGGCCGACGACCTGATAATTTCGCAGAGATACGTGATTTTCGGCAAATGACAAGCGAGACCGAATACGATCGGAATACGCTCCTCCCCATATCCTCTCCATTAATCAAAAGAATTATGCATTCGTCTATACTCTATCGTATGATCTTTCCTCATTCCTTCACAAATATTTGAATATCCGAATCGGATAAATAGCAATATGGTATTACGCTTTATCGTCACGCAATTTGACGCAGACTGGATTTCGTTACTTTTATCAGAGATTAATTTGTGTACAAACATCTAGAGGAAAGTTTGATTAATATCTGAAAATAAGAATTTCCCTGAGGAAGACTTTGATAAGACGTTTTGAAATATGTGGAACAGGAAGTTAACGAAATTCCTCAGTAATCTTTCGCTAATAAAAGCTTTTCTGGAGCTGGAGCGACAATCTCGTTTCCCCTTTACCAAATGCAGAATTATACCTAGATTAGGATTAGGATTTACCTTGCTTACCTTCGGCAATTGCACGTCGTACAAAAAAGCATATTTGCCATTTGGGTTTAACAATCGTTTTTTATGAATAAGAGTCAACAAAACTAGAATAAACGTTTCTATTATCTCTTCGACGAGGGTATCAGGCTGATCCTATAAAATATTTTCGTTATATGATGAAAAATGTTCTAATACCACTTTTAAAAAATGTCCTTTTACCAAAGACAACTGATTTAGAATCAAATCTTTTCTTCACGGAAAAGTTGCGGAAAACCACTTGACTCTCTTTCGAGTAATTAACTATGAGGAATAAGGGGAATTAATTTCGACCAATTAAGTTTCAGTAGAGAAAATGGATAACAAAATATAAGCTTCATTACGAGCTTCAAAAAGGAATAGTAATTTAAGGCAGACGAACTTAAAAAGTTGTGTGCAATGTGTTAAAAGCTTAAACCATATCTCTCGACATTCTCGCTAAGAAAATCAATTGGCTAAATATCTGTCAAGTTAAAAGGACATTGCTTAAAACAACCTGTGTTGGGATATCGCGTATGAGTAACATTCCAAAATTCGCTCGATTTTCTCTCAATGAAATTTTTATCCGGAGCTATTTGTCCTTACAATTTCTTAAAATCTAAACGCAGTTAAATATCTTGGTCAAATTGGTCTAAACTAAAAATTTGTTTAAGTAAAGCACATCTGATATTAATAAAAAAAAATAAAGAAAAATTTTTTGCATACCTGTAATTTTGAAATTTGCAAAAATTTCTTTCTATTCTAAATAACATCGAGCAATTCAATAACTAATCCTTCATGGCATGAATGATTAGCGTGCGAATCTTGAGAACATCTCATACGCCAGAAACTTAATACTACTCACCATATTATCCATAGGATCTATAGAATGACACTGATTAGATCGTAGATTGCACGCTACTGCTTTACGACGTGCTTTACATTGTACTAATTTAGGTCGTAATACTGGATTTGTTGGATCATACAATGTTACTAGTCTCTGTGGAATATTTCAAGCTGTTTAGCATAATCGTAGTTGAAACATAATCTAAAACTCTATTTCGATTCCCACCCAAACGTACTAAACGTTAAATCATAAGTACTCGCGTTTGATTAACTTGATCGAGACAATTTTTCTTGTGTTTTCATGCAAATTCTATAAACGTAGAGAAGCAAAGTATACCCAATATACAATTTTTATATCGCTTTCTCTCTCTTATTTTCAGTTTTTTAATTTTTTTATTTGTTAATAATTTAATTTGTAAAGCAAACATTTGTGTAACTTACCAAGTGAAATACTTAAATGTTAAGGTTTCTCACCTGAAGCACGAAGATCTGAGAATCTCGCAGATTACTGCGCACAAATGACACGTGAGATCTAGCTAAATCGTAATTCAATAACATCGATTGCATCAAACCAGATTCACTTAAACATATGAGTAAACCATCTAAAATAAAAACATATATTTTAAATCTCGCGCGCGCACACACACACATGCACACAGACACACACACATTCACATATTTGTAACTACTATTTGGAAAATTATACGTATATATATGTATGCATAAATTTACACATGTATAAATTACATGATTTCGGATAAATGTCGTTTGTGCCAAATATTTGTATTGCCTTTACAAGAATGTCCAACATTTGACTGTACAAACTTCTTTGTGTAGCCAAGTGATGCAATACCTCCCAGAGGTAAGTTTGACCAGCTATATTAATAGCTAATAATTCGTCGTAAAATGTATTTGTGGACAAAAAGTATCTAAAAATGGAAACTTTTAGATTAAAATATAATTTTACACACATGATGTATATACACGCGCGCTACTTCTATGATATCTTTTAAAATCTTCAAGATAGAAAAGTAAAAGCAAGAAAAGAGCTGAAGGACGCTTTGAATTGATAAACATCGCGGAAAGTATATCGAAATTATGCAAAGAAGCGGATATCGTAAGAGGGAAACATTTCGTTCAAAGCCATTATTCCGAGATTTTAATATCATCGAAATTGTTGTTAATAAATATATTTAGATATCCGATTAAAGATGTCTCATTACACAGGAAACGTAGTATGTTTTGTAAATGTAATTGTAAGATGTGACTTACAAGAACTCCTTATAGATTGCTTTAGATTGTTCCGACCAAACTCTCAGTGTCATTTCAATAAAGGAAAGTACACATAAATTAGACAAATGTATCCTTGTTGCAATAGGCATCTCAGTAATGACAGGTGTCAGTAAACAATGAGTTAGACAACTTAATAATTCTGAAGTATGGCCGATCGATGCAAACTTTAACACGCTCTTCAATAATTTACACTGAAATAGAAATTTTGAACAAAAATCAAATTATTTATGATCAATAAGTAAAAAAACATTTAAATCTAAGAAAACACACACATCTAAAATTTCCTAACAAATCTCTGACGATATAAATAGCTTGTCATCAAGCACACGGGTATTCTGTTTGGAATATCTTGGAAGACAAAATATTTTGTCATATATATAGATATATATCCAATATGGCTAATATCTACCTTAGATATCTTGTATGAAGCTACTGCACGTGAGAATTCTTTATTCGATAGGAATATATCGCCTACATATTCCAACAAGTGTTGTCCATTTAGTCCAAAAAACCATTGCTAATTTTCCCGCTTTTTGCAGCTCGTTTTTCTTCAGTACCAATTCCATGAAAACTGATAGAAGAGATTTTCTAAAGTAAAAAACAATAATTTAGTAACACACTGTGTATGGTAGCAAAAAATTATATACAAATATTTAGAAATTAATTAGTATTAGAATTGTGCAATCCCATCAACGGCTGAGACAAAAATATGACATACATACATACAAGCAATTCAAATAATAATGCAATACACAGTGACGACTCTATTTTTTATAAAATAAATAAATGGGAACATTTTGCGCATCTCAAAGCCCAACCCAAATAATATTAGGGGAAAAAAAACTGTTATAGAAGATAAATTTTTGTTGAAATTTTTCACACATGTAATAAAGCAGATAAAAACAAGGAGATAAAAATAACAATTCTGCTTATCGGTTCGCCTTGTGTGAATGCTTCTCCCATAAATATTACGATAAACTTTAAACTGACCTTAAAACAACTTGGTATACACAGCGATTTGTAACAATTATACATGTATCCAAACTAAGCGGTTCGATTTTAATATCTCTTACATTCTTTGGTAAGGTACGTTTACTCTCGATCTCCTCAGAGACTTTTCTCGGTACTATATTATCGAATTTTGTTACTTTGTATACCGCACGTATCACTTCCTTACTATTTTTAAAAGAAAATGTCCCGATAACAGACTCGGGATTAAATTGATAGTCTCTGTTTATACGAGTTTCAGACAATTGATCGGATATTATATACACACGTTGATTAACGTCGGTAATAAAAAATAATCTGTGCGCTAATATAACAGTTTTCGCACTCGAATATTTTGTGCATTGACAAGGGTACCACTGTTAGATCTGGACCGTGTATCTGAAACAGAGATCATTATATTGGAAGACTAACGTATTAATGCTATGTGCGCTCAACGCTAGGGAGGCAAACCAAAAGAGAGATAAGTTGAAATTTCACAAAAGATCTTACCGTGATGTAATTAGTGACAGGATGATAGCACGTATACAATTGTCGATCTTCCCTGTCATATTGCAAAGATAGGAAGGTATCTTTGATATTGGTTCTGGACTGATAAAACCTAATTTAGATTCTGATATTTCCAGGTTGACAGGAATTCCATTACCGCTTTCTCCGATACTTGCAGCATCTGTGATATTAATATATGTCACGTTTAAAGTTTTATGGATCTTATGGAGCGATGGTAACGATGCGCGAACGGATAAACATGCATCCAGAATGTATTTATCATTGAACAGGCCTTTGGACCTTTCCTCGGTCACGTTTCTTCAGCAAGACCGCGGCAGAAGTATCGCAAAAGTGACGATATACGTAACTATGTATGTAAGTCTTTTTTCACGCAGATATATAAATTAAAAGGAGGAAGGGAAAAAAACATTGTATGCGCATGTTATATCGCATATTACAAATATTTATTTACGAAGGGTAAATTAAAAGGAAAAACTAATTTGTCTGCTTCTTTAATTAAAAATTTGAAATGTTCTCTTTTACCATAAAAAAAAGTAATACAAATGTTCCATTGCTTTTCCCTTGAAAGATATTTAATATTACATTTTAAATATTTTTCTAAATATACTTAAATTGTATACCTACCATGGCACTGCAAACTCTCCCCAATGGTTGATTTTTGGTATCGATTATCTTTTGCTTAAGAATAGCCAGTTTTTCAACAGATAGTTGTTTAAGTTCTTGTAATTTACACTTATTAGGAACAGAAACTCCCACGTTATTATCATGAACATAATAGTGCCATTTGAGTTTAGTTCGTTCGTATTAGTTTCTTTGTTTTCATAATTGGGCAAACGATTGAAAGACACGTGTTCCAAAGGCAAACGCCATTGCTGCTGAAATTTACTGGTTATCAAGAGAGACGCAATTTCGTTGTATTCATTTCGACAAATATGTAATCCTCTTATACTTTCATTAATATATGTTATGCCTAGCTGTTGTCCATTTAAAAGATTTATAAATATAATTGCTCCACATTCCGTTCCTACAATGCCTATATCCATAGATATTTTCATATCCTTCCACCAAGTAACAGCTCGTGGTCTGAAAACAATGGTATACATGAATTTAAAGAAATCTTATGTAACTGTAAAATTATATAATTACGAGATGAACAATAGATATGGGAATAGAACGTTGGGTATAGAAAACGGCAAATGCAGAAGAGAATAGAACTTATGTTATACCGTTATAACACGGAAAGTACTAGGAACTTAATAATTACTGCCGACTCGAGAATTATTTTGTTAAATTAAATTACCTAAAATAAGAAACCTGAGAATTCACGAAAGGAATATATGTCGCATCGTCAGTCTTCCATCTCTTGTCAACGATGCAATTTTCATCGACTAAAGTTAAAGCAGGTAATATGTACAACGAACCGTCTAAAGTTACACATAACAACCAAATACCGCTTGAATCAAAGCAAAAAGCAGCTATTTGTTTGTGTGGCCCTTGAAACCAAGGTATTTTTTTAACAATGGGTAGGCAAGAGGAATCTCTTTTGAAATAAAGAATAATTTCGGCATTATTGGTTGCCAGTGCAAAAAATAATTTTCCTTCAAGTTTGCACTGCACACTATGCTGTATCTCAGTGGTCTTAATTAAACATTGCAGCTTAAATAAATTCTCGTTGGTCACTATTGCTTGAAGATCCATCCTGAATATTTATCTGATATTTCTTCTGAAATAATAAATATGTTAAATATGTATGTCATTTTACATACACAACACACACACACACACACACACAAACGTCACTTATAAAAATATAATTTTTGGCAACAGATTAAGATTAATTTATACATAAATAAGTAAATAATAATATAATATTACTTCTTTTTCTTTTTGTTAAATATTTCGAATATTTACGTCATCAAGCCTGTTCGTCAGAAACCTCTTATGAGGTATGTGTGAATGTACACATGCATAATCTTATAAATTATTATAACGTTAGAATCTGGAGAGGGTACGTATGTGTATGGGCACATGCGTAAATGTATGCCCCATATATTACGCGCAACACGTTTTCATATCTATTACTGTTATTTTTTGCAGAATGTTAAAATGGTCAGAAATTCAAGTAATTTGAAGGTTACATTTCAAGAAAACTGAATGACAGCGTTCAAAAACTCCATCGATTGGCAGCTTTAAAAAAAATGGCCGCGCGCCGTTTAACGAACACAAATAACTGTTGAGCGTCGTCTTATCAACACGCTATGTTGATTTGTTGGGTCTAAAAGTAAGAGCCAATCACGTTCGATTACTACTGAGCGATTTGGTTTGCTGAACGCGCCCAATTGGCAGATTTAAGGCCATCGCACACAAAATGCATAGCTTGGCATAAGCGTAGCATAAAACCAATGAGCATCCAGCATA